>JAGDQP010010661.1:20993-55164 GCA_022664845.1 Lepisma saccharinum
GCAAGTGGAATATTACACCATTCCTCGTGCAGGGCATCGGCCAGTTCTGTGAGAGAGGATGGAGGTGGAAATCGTCGCCGGAGTCGTGTTTCCAAGATGGACCACAGATGTTCAATTATGTTGAGATCTGGGGATTGGGCGGGCCAGGGGAGGTGTTGAACTTCATCCCGATGTTCCTCAAACCACGCTGCAACAACTCCAGCTGTGTGAATGGGTGCATTATCATCCTGGAATATGGCGTCATTGTCCGGGAACAACATCCGGACCATAGGATGCAAGTGGTCTCCTAAAATTGCGACATAATCGTTGGCAGTGATGCGTCCGCGAAGTGTGACCACAGGACCCAATGAAAACCATGATATTGCGGCCCACAGCATCACCGTGCCGCCGCCATGTTTCACAGTTGGGCGGAGACACTGCAGATCATACGCTTCTTTGGGCGTTCTCCACACATAAACACGGCCCGTGGTTTGGAATAGGGTGAATGGTGACTCATCCGACCATACCACACATTTCCAGTCGTCAACGGTCCAAGTTGCATGGTCGCGGCACCATTTGCGGCGTGCTAAAGCGTTCTGGTCCCTGATGAGAGGTTTGGCCCGTGCAACACGACCCCGTAAGTTCATGTCATGTAATTCGCGGCGGACTGTGATTGTCGAAACAGGTTGGGGGAGGTGCTGATTGAGTTCCTCCGTCACTTGCGCCGCAGTGGCACGACGGTTCCGCGTGACAATGCGCTTTAATACCCGGCGTGCCCTGTCACTGATGCTTTTCTTCCGCCCACTGTTCCGCTTCCCCGATGTGGTTTTCCCGTGTGTTGTGTAGGCCGTCATCACCTTCGACACTGTCCCTGGCGACACACCTAACACACTAGCCACTGCCGTCACACTCACTCCACATAACCGCGCACCAACAATTTGCCCTCTTTGAAACTCTGAGAGGTCTCCCATTTTACACTACCTCCGTCTGCTGCAGCCACTGCATACTCCTGTTCCACGACGCCTGACGTAGTATGGGGACCGACCTAACACACCACCACCAGCAGTCCGGCGCTGCGGTCGCCACGACACCACTGCCAGCCCATACATCTGACGTGTTGCCAACTACAGGTGTTTCCATTATTCTGATAAGCATCTGTAGATCAAACTTTCCCGAAATGACACCTATAGAGAGTCTTTAACGAAGAATTACAGTGCAAGACAGTGTTCACTTGATGAAAGAAAGTTCTTGTCTAATAAATTCTACTTGTTCCTATGTTTAGCTTATATAAGCTAGTATAACAAATTGACAGTAGGCTTGATTTATGAAGTCAACAGAAATATTCACATAGTAATTAAAAGAAAATAGATTCCTTATCATGCTACTCAACGGCTCCTTGATGTAACAAAATATTTCTTACCTGTAACTTGGCATTCTCTTCCAGAAGACCATAGTTATCGGTTTCTCTATCTTGTAATAGATCTTCCTTTTGCTCCTTCAGTACATTCAATTCTCTATTTAAAACAGCGGCCTTTTTACTATATTCTTCACGCTGCTTAATCAATGTTTGCTTTTGCTGCCTCTTCTCCTTTCTAATAGCTGAAATGAATACAATTATAAACATAAATAACACCCTAAATGGTTCTTAAGACAGATGGTTCCCACGCTTTTATCTAATATAAAATACAGGAATTTTCCAGATGTATTTAACATTTTTCCATACATATGCTAAGAACATACCTGAATATATAATTAGAAATTCTTAATCGAAGTTAGTGATAATGATAACTATGACAACAACTTACACAAAGATACCTTTCTTTCAAGTGGCTTCCCAACTCCCCTCACAGTCACCCGATCTACTCACTGTTCTTTCTGTATAGTTTTCAAAAAGGAAAAATCCACATTTACACAATTTACTTTACGCTTTCAATACAAAAAGAATTAAATGCAGACGTAGATAACATTTCTATCAGAAAAAAAAAAGTACAGACTGGATCTTTTCAGGGGAAAAAAAGGAACACGACTAAGAATAGAAATTCTTCCCAGGCATCCAAAATCAAACTGAAGACTATACAGAGTAATGCAGAGATTACATTTATTAGCATATACAGCAGATTTACTTCCTTTTGTAATTGAGCAAGTTCCTCGTCCAAATACGATTCTTCTCTTCGTTTCCCTGCACCGTTTCGGAGAATACTGGACTTTGTAAGAAGTTTGAAATCCAATTTCTTCTCTATTAGCCCCTTTTAACTCATTCACTCCTCTTTCTACAGTAATACTTGGGTCATGTGGCCTTCGATTTGTCCTTTTCATTTCAGTAATCGTTTTACACAGTCCTCATCCCCACCTCTTCTTATTCCTGTTCTAGCACAAATTTCCTGGTCACGAATATCATCATGCACTCTTCTCAGGCCAATTAAAAGACTGCTGATTGAGGTTTTTGACGACTAGGTTCTTGTTTACACTGTACTCTCGTTCAGCAAATGCCTGTCTATGTAATAGAGCCAATATTTCTTTATACATATTAAACAGATCTCCAAATTCATCTACATTCTTACGAAGTTTAGTAAAAAAAAGTAATCACTGTCATGTGAGTAACAAAAGCATAATAAATGTGCCACTTTTGTAGCACCACAATTTTTTTTATAAAATGCACGAGTTCTCCTGGATTTCCAGAATGCGTGGGAACCCTGATTTTACTATTAACTTTAAGTGACCCTCACATAAACCTACGTTAATAGGGTGTCTACAGAATTCACAGAAGCCATATTCATGACCTTTGCGTGCAACAAAAAGATGATTAATTGCTGGGACTAGCTAGTGAACCCGGGATTTCCACATCCGAACTCACAAGATATGAGTCTCTGGGTAACTATATTTTTTAACATATACTGCAGTAACGTTAAAAATTCTTATCAAAAATACTTCAAAGGTATGAGAATATTTTTCTGTATGTTTGGGAAAATGTGCCATTAAAAGTAGCTAAAATTTACAAGGCTTACGTGACTGAATTCATAACCTGAAACTCAATTTTTGACTTTTACGACCAATGACTATATTCATTACTTTTTACGAGTTTCACAACCTGTAGACACTCTGGTCAAGAGTTATTTGGAAAACGTGTACAAACACAAATGAATACCACAAACCGATCACTGCTAAATATATACACGTAAAGGGCGCTTGAATAAAATATTGCATGTAACTGTATACTTATCCGTCGCAAACAAACAAACCAAAAAAACAGCTATTTTCTCGCCTTGCTTGCTCGAAAATCTCCGCTAGCAAAGCTATGCCTTGGTTGACTGGAAATACTCGCACCACCAGGTTACCAAACAGATCCAACATGTGTCTTTGCACTCTCATTCCCATAACGGTTTCCCACCAGCTTTACTCATTCAGTTTGATCCTATATTAATCAAATTTTGATTTGACTTTTGTATTTATTGGCTCAGGTCGTAGAGTTGTGATGTGCATCATAATCTGATAACTTCTTTTAAGAACGAGACCTACTATTAACATGAGATCTAGTGTGTGGATCTACAGACCAACATGGGATACCCACTCCACTCGCCATTAAGGCGGCGGCTTCTCACCACACAATCTTCCCTTCATGAACTGAGTTACAAAACCTAGTCACAAACACAGTCTACAATAAGCAAAGTAAAAAATAAAAAAAAAAAAAAATAATAATAAACAGATAAATAAAACACTGCTTTTCAGTTCATTTATCTACATTCATGCTCCCACGAAACTGCCTTACATCAGAGAACGTGCTCATCTGTCTTCTCCACAGCACAACGCAATACATATATAGGTCATATATATACGTTGCGACGTGACTCCATCTAACGGCAGGAAAATAGTGGAGGCCCGGAGGGCTAGTGGTAGTACTTCGGAAACAGCCTTACTTGCATCACGGTATCATGGCTGTACCAAGACTGGACGAACCACGGACAAACACCTAGCACACTATCACACAGTGAGCGGCCAATATGATTGATCCGAAAGGTAAGCAACAGGTATCACGAGTGGTATGCCAACAATGAAGTGTCACAGTGGAACAAAACTCACCAGTACAACAGAGAGGTTAGTATGACCTATGGATAATTATTACGCAGAGTATCTTGAGTCGACTGGAGTTAACAGGGTACCCATGATATCGCGTCATCGCTACAACGACTTGTATGTGCCAAGCAAAGGTATCAACGGATGGTGAACAGATGGAAATAGATCGTCTGGAAAGACAAGTCCAGTTACCTGCTGGACCATGCGGATGGCCGGACCTTTTCTGGTATAAACACTATGAAGTTGCGCCCTTGAATTGCGCTATTAGGATTTCATAGGTCGGTGATGGCAGCGTCATGGTTCGGGAAGCGTTCTCCTGGTATGCTCTAAGATCACTGGTCAATCATATCATAAAATTTGAATGGTGAACGCTACAGAAACCTGTTACGACGTACAGCTGTACTCATATATATCTCCAGGAGGTTTTCTCTGACCAGAACATCATGCTTCAACAAATTAAGGGACCGTGTCATCGGATTCTCCACTTTTTAACACATTTAACTTCGATATATCGTGGTACGATATTTATGCTCGAGACACGATAATGACTGCTCCACTTCACCTTGGCCTACAAATCACCAAACTAAAACAAGATTGAACCTGTTGGGGATATGCTGGGACGAGCTAAGAGAACTACTACTTCACATCCCTAAAACGTCCAATAACCAAGGTTATCAGGTTGGATACATAACACAAAGATTATTCTACGTAAATACCGCTATTCTTTTCACTGCTTTTAAATCTCGATTATTGTTTCAACACCGAGAACTTACTACCCTTCAGTATTTCATCTGAATTCAGTAGTAAACTGTCTACTTATGAGGCCATATATATTTACTTTTGTTACTGATCTTTGTGATTGTGATTCACTTCCTCTGTGTTCTCAACTTTTTAACACATTTAACTTCGATAGTGCTAAATGTATAAATGTACCTTTAGTCAGTCAGTTTAGAATGCAAAAATAAGTACACTTTACTCGTAAAAGAAGTTCAAACAATTTAGTAGTAAAAGAAGGAACCAGATGATCTGCGATTATACCTGACTCCTCCAGCCCTCTTGATATACAACAAAAAGATAAAGGAAAAATTCAGATCGTTCAGAAAAAGGATAAAAATTAATCGTATGATGTATTGACCAAGCCAAAATAAGACAAAGGTAACAAAATAAGGTCAAGAAGCGAGAAAAGTGTGGTGGATGGCGTCAAAACAACACAACGAAAAACAAGAAGGGTGGAAAATCAGCTGATACTGCAAAGGATGGGGCACCCAAAGAAAGGATGATACAAGTAAAAAAGAGGTCAAGGGATAATTACACAGTTTAAACTTTGTTCAGAACCAGTCGATTCATAGACCTTCTCTATTGAAAGGCGATTTAAGGTTAAAACTTAGAGAATGCAAACACGATAAAGTTCAGTCTACGAACGACCGTAGTGGAAAGAGCGTTCGCATATGCTTAGAAGGAGAATAGGGACGTCATGAGCAGCTTTTGTTGCAGTCGAATTCCATCGATACAGAAATCAAGAAGGGAGTGAGACGATTTTTAAGACTAGCAACTAGCAGGGTGGGCAAATATGTATTATTATGTATGCTTGAAGCTCAACTGGAATAAAAAAATGAATAAATTTTAAACCTAAGTTTACGATATTTGTCAGAAAGGGTATGGAAGAACTAAACAGAGAGGCTTGCAGTCAGGAGATCAGTAAGTTGGGGGTATAGAGGGACATACGAGTCAGTCGTCCAAGCTTTTATCATTTTTTTTTTTCTTTCTTTCAATATTGAAATGCTCTGCAAAATTTTCATCTCGTGCATTAAATGTCGAGTAAAAATGACTTTAAAAATCAGTTCTTATCCTCCTAAAAACACAAGTGAATAGATACATACCTTCCTTCTTAGCCTCTTCTTTCTTCATTTCCTCGTCTACGTTTGAAGGTGGGGGAGGAGCTGAAAAGATACGAAGTGAGTGATAACAGGACTAAGAATTGGCACATAAATGTACTAACTAGAAAATTCATCTTATTACTTTATGCTTTATTGATTTCGCACAGAAAATCTGTCAGTAAATCGAACAAAATTAGATACAGTATTTTCATATTTGAACAATACAATAAATAATATAAAAAAATAACCAATAACGAGGCTATTATTTATTAACAACTTTTTACGCAAACCAAAATAAAATTCTAAAAATTACCAGCTATAGGTGGAGCCATCGGTGGAGGTTGACTCAAGTCAGGTAATACCACTCCTCCTGGAGTCCATATGGGTGGCGCTTGCGTTGGTGGGACTCCCTTAAAAAAAAAAAAAAAAAAAAACATGTAATGTAAATAAAAACTAATAAAAATGTTAATTGTGTCACTCTAGTATGAAGAGTAACAATTTATCAATCTTAATTCTACTGTTTGAAAAACAATCAACTTTTACAAGTAAAACTTTTCATCAAAATGTTGTTTGGCTTGAGGATGAGTACTGTACAACTCTATATTCTGCGAGTTTCAAAAATTATTGACGAACAATACAGCAGCAAGTTACACGTACGAGGGCTATTCCGAAAGTTCGTGGGCTCGTAACACTGAGTCGCTACTGTATATACAAGTGGTGTATTCGATGTGCGGGAATCTGTATTTTCTAGTAAATAAAGCCAACTTACGAACTGGTTGCATTCTGTTGAGCCTCCTTAGAACTAGCACAATAAATGTATAGTGCGCTTTTATCTTATACGAAACTGCATGTTTTTGTACCTATATATTACTTATTCTGCTCTTTTTTCAAGGTCGAACTGTACTTTTTCCCCATGACATTGAAAATTTCTTATTTATAATAATGAAATTATCTATTCATTTCTGTTATTTTGCCTTTTCTTCCATGTTTTGTTTCATGTTGTTATGTAAAGCCGTTTGTTGTATATTTAACTTTGCTGCTATCACTTGGGTCAAGTCTACTTTATATACTCCTTGTATACCTTCTCAGACTTTCTATTTTTCATCTTTGTACATGCATTAACTTCCAATTACTTGTGTATTTGACTTTCAAAGACAGTTAGTACAAGGGATTGAAAAAAAAAGCGACGTGCAGTGTGAATTTGTGTATTCAGGATCTCAGTTCAGGTGCAGTATGATAACGGCAAATCACAATGTTCCTTAATTACCAGACATAGAATTACGATTAAACTGTGTGTCAATTTAGAGAAAATGCGCAAGATATGTTTTCAGTTATTCAAAAGTCGTATGGCAAGAAGTCTCGGGCAGAAAATAGCTTGCATTCACGTCCTGGAAGAGTTTCCAGAACGGCAAATTCTGTGTGCGACATGAACCGAGAAGCGGGTCTGAATCAACATCAGTGACATGAGAAAATTCGGAAAGACGAAGTGCTACTGGAAGATTACATTCTTTTATCAATTTGTGGGTTGGCAGTTCAGGTGAATACTGGTGTAGCAGGAAGTAATGAAATTTTAAGGGCCTACCTGAACATGTTTCGTACTTGTGCAAATGGTTGCAACGTGCTGTTACCAAAAACCGTCAAGTGAAACTTCGTTAAGCTTTTCTTTAGAGAATGGAAAATGAACCTGACATTTTAAACGATCTACAAGATTTCTGAATCATCTGAAAGGTATTTTAGCCACCTTCATTAATTTGACATAAAATTAACTCTCAATTGTTTGTTTGATACCTAGTTCTCATCCGCCATTGTGTTAACGCACTACACTTCAAACTGAATACACACACTGAGGAAATAATGAAATCCGAACACCATAAAGCAGTTATGGTAGATAAATGAAACTAACAGGTTTAATTTACATCAGGTATTACAGTGATACAAGTTGCAAGGTAACTTATAGGATGCACGGCCTGAGCCTAAGTTGCCTAAAGGTCTTAAATTAAATTTAAATTATAGGATGTACGCGAGGTGCCACGTTAAGATGTAACGGCTCGCTGTTATGATGTTCGAGATAACGAGAATCGTCCTGTTGGCATCAGAAACTCCTCGTATAACATCATACCTGGGGTAGGTCCGGTATGCCGACGACGGATGCAGCTTTCCAATAGACGCTCACTAGGTCTCCCCCTAAAAGTGTACATCCATCATTGTTAACGAATGACTCTCGTCCGTGGAAAGCATCAAGTTCCATTCTGCCCTCCAGTGGGCTCAAACGCGACGCCATTGACGATGCATTTAATGGTGGGCAGCAAATACGCCAAAAAACACGTCGTGTAAACAGTTCGTGTTTTGACGCTGGACGGTAACTCGAATTGTAGCTGCAGATGCCCTCGAACCGCCAAAAATATTTCGTGAATGCGACAATCTTTTCTTGTAGCAGTTTACCGCGAACGCCCTTAACACGATCTTCTGGTTGTAATGAATTCCTGGGACCCATGCCACCAAGAGTTCTACACGGTAGAGACGATCCTGCCCACTACTGACGTCATCTCACGGAGCGCTCTCGAAGGCGTATCACACGGACTTGTTCAAAGGGGGTTTGGTTAACTGCCCATCTGAAAGTTCTTGTAGCTTTTGAGGCAATCTGTATACTAGTACCATAGACCTCATAATAGATAGACTTAGCACGCTTCCCCAATTCTGGCTGCGCTAAAACTAATGGACTTTTGTTCAGAGCACGTGATTTTGAATCCATCTGCTAGGTAGCTCTGCAATAGACGTCATATACTACTATGAAGTCTATGGCAGAACTGCCTAGAGGATGGATTCAAAATCGCGTGCTCTGAACAAAAACCAATTAGTTTAGCGCAGCCAGAAATGGGGAAGCGTGCTAAGTCTATCTATTATGAGGTCTTTGCTAGTACCCCACATTTGCACTGTCTCTCACAGTGATACTAACGCTTTCGAATATCTCCACACGTGTCTACTGGAACAGTTCACTTCGCGTACACTGTGAAGCTGCGCACGCATTCTGTAAATTGTGAACTTGTATCAATGTAATACATCATGTGTTTCATTTACCCAACGTTGAACTCCTTCACGTTGGTATTTCATTTCCTCATTACTGTACATATAAACTGTAATAAAGGTTTAGGATATCCGCGCACGTTAATGAAAGACTGATTGGAAATAGATGTAATACATTGTTTGTATTCTGTGTCTTTATCTTTTTATGGCTACGATGTGTAAACAAGTTTCACTTGGTTTGTGATGATTTTGTAGTAGTGCAACTAATTGTATTAGAAGTATTTTTACATACTAATTACCGTTTCTGTTTCTGCATGCATAATAGTTATGTTTTGCGGTGATTCTATAGTATATGCATGGATTTGATCGGCACGGCTTGTGGTTCATATTGACCAGATGCATGCTGTTATATTGTCCATCAGAATAACTAATAAAGTAAAGTCGTTTAGTTACATATGAATTGGTGTTTGGGTCTGTGTAGATATTGGGAACTAATTCACTTTAGCGCCTACTTGTAGATTATCTTTCTTTGTTACATAAACTGCGTGACGCTGCCAATCACACTACCAACCATAGATGTGTCTATGTTCTAACACAGCATATATGTTGCTTCCGGAACAGTCCTCGTACTTGGAAACGAAGATATATATGTGAACTTCAATACCTCTTCCTCAAGTACCCATCCCACGTGAAGAGTACTATGTGGAAACATGAACATGAACTCGACGAATCTTATAAATTATTTGGAATTGATCAATAATCAAAAGGTTCAACTACAAGAATAGCATGAAATCGGTTAAACAGAGAAAAAGAGAGCGTACATAGCTTTACATTATATTAAATTTCAAGTCAAGGAATGTGAATCTGAAAAGAAAGTATGCTGACTGGCAGGTAAGCGAAATCACGTAAATCTATCTAAAGCATCAGGTATCTGCCTAATCAGGTAAATTTATCTCAAATAATAAAATAGTTATAAATCATTAACCAGGGTCATCTATAGTACTACGTATCCACATTTCGCTGCATGAGTTACAGGCTCTAGGATCGCCTCGAGAGGGTGGGAATATCCGCGAGTTACTGCCTAACGTATAGCCGTCGCACAAATAATATGGCGGCAAAAATCTACAAGTAATGACGAAACATCTACGTAGACCTTATCTTTAATCAAAACAGTTGCTGAAAATGATGTCTAACGAGACATACGAAACATAAGACCCGTTACTCAATCATCCCGTATGTACAGAATACGGATGTGTAGTTAATTCCATTGCTCTTGTGGGAGCTCACAGAGACGAACGTATTCGTCCGTATGCGCAAGGGCTGTACGCAGAGCTCTATACGGAAGACAGCGAATTTCATTGATCAAGTTGGTGCTTTCACACACACACGCGTGCTTGCGTTTTGTATAAACAAGTTTCCATTAAAATTTTTCACTCTTTGGAATTGGACAATGTAGTGTTGCCAATGCTTAAATTAAAAATAAGTAAGTACCGGGGTGAAGATGAAAATGAAAAAGTTCTATTACAAAAGTTCTAGGCGAAATTCACCCTCTACGATTTCGATTAAAAAAAAAACTATTAGTATCAGACCCCGTGGTCCAATGGTTAGAGTCACGGGCTTTGGATTGGTAATAACGAAAACGTTGTAAAACGTCATTCAAGATAAGATGTTCCGAAAATCGGAAGATCTGACAACGTTTTGACAGCGAAACCAAGAAAAAATGGGCTGAGTATTTCAATTGCTTAACGCGTTCACACGGACGACTGTGAAAACGTTTTAAAATCATAAACAATACGGATCAGTATTCTGTATATACGGATGACTAAGAAGCTTAAGTGAAGAACTAAGGAACACAACTTTATTCAATAAAGAACCACTTACATCACTTTAATCACCCATAACTGAAATGTCGCGACTGATACCCTTTCCACCACTGGGTGAACTATGTACGGACTTTTCTCGCGCCAAGACCGGTCCTAGCGGTCGTAACTCGTACATGTCGCACACTGTACAATTTCTCCATGATGAAAACTGATATATGAAACTACGATAAATGAATGAAGCGAATCTTAAGATTACTTATTTGACATTCTCGTTTCATTACGATGTAATCACGAAGAAAGAGGGTCTGTAGACGGGCATTCTGTTATGAAATCTATCCGTCCCTGAAGCACACAACGCCGACAAAGAATACCTTGAATAAAGGTCAAAGTTGTCACCCTTCCCTAGGCCCTCCCCCATAGGCAAAGGAACGAAATTAATGGTACTCGCATGAGATCATAAGTGAAAGAAGATTTGATAAAAGACAGAAGCAAAGAAAGCGATACGTCAATAACTCCATACCACTACCCTCATGAAGTGTTATTTTTGTTCCATTGACTTAAACTACAAGATAATGCACACCGCTATTTAAAACAAGTGAGGCGGAGTCCAGTTAAGGGACTATACATACAAACAACCGCCAGTCTTGTGCAGCGAGCATCCTGTTTGGATGATTAATGTGTCGTAGTAAAACTTGCGGCGAGACCTTTCCAACGACTCACCAAACACCTTCGTAGGCCAAGTATTTCCTGAATTGAATATTGCTCCGCTTCCCCTCCTCGTATTTCGGTACCCTACCCTACGATCTGGTGATCTAGCTTGTCTTACCGAGACCTTCCCAACGACCCCTCAACCACCTTACTAGTCCTAGTGGTTCCTGAGTTGAAAATTACATGCCGGTATCTCGGGACCCATCACTGCGATTTGGATAATCTATTCGGGTCTGAACTAGACCTTTCCAACGACACTTCAACTACCTTCCTAGCCTTAGTAGTTACTGAGTTGAAAGTTGTCGACAGGACAGAGTGGTTGTATAAGGCTTCACATATTCACAGCACTTCCTTCTGAAGCCTAAAAGCAGTACCTTGCTCACTAATAAATAATAGTTTAGACGCAATGGATTTTGAACTTTAGTCACGCGGACCCCTTAGAATTTACAGTCAAAAGGATAAATGTGTAATAATGAAAACTGTAGTGTTAATGGTTGTAAATGTTATACGATAGATAAAATCAATTGCCCAGTGTGTGCTTGGTATTACATAAAGGAGGTACAAGAAAATTAAAATAAAACAGAATTGACTGAGGTTTCTCAGGGTATGTCTCAGTTTTATCAGGCGAATGCCACGATAATGCTTCGACTAAGGATCTGGCCGCTACTGGTTACTCCCGCAAGTGCGCTTCTCGAAAAAACGTTCTTGAATAGAACTTAATAAATGAAACTAACAGACTAGCTTAATTTTTTGTTTATACAGTAAAAAGAATAAAATACAAGTCATTCGAACACCCTATAACATTAACTTGAATCACCATCTAAATATAAGCATGCACCTCAGTTCATTCGCTAAGTTACCACTGAATTATTATTAACGTAATAAACGAGCTCCTTCTATCTTTCTATTAAAGTTGCTTCCAAATCACTCCGTTCAACAGATCACAATCAGGTTTATACTTGGAACCACACATAAAGAAACCGAGCGTATGATCAGGTCTCTAAATTATCATAGGTCCCCGGTATCTGTATATAAGATAAAATTAAATATATGGGATGTACCAGCGCTATGGCTTACGCACATTCCAACAGTTTTTGTAGAATTGCATAAATCAATATTCTTTTAAACACCTCGCTGATATAGAAGAAATCTGTGTCCTAAACGTTTCGAAGACTACTTTTCAAGAAAACAATTTTGAGCGAATCTCAAGTTTTTAAAAATGCTGTTCGGCTTACTATATATAACGAAAGTAGCACATGATTAGAAATGAAACTTACAGGCGGTGGAACAGATGGTATCACAACTGGCGCCACGGGTTGCTGTTGTTGGTAGAATGGCTGACTATATCCATACTGTGGATAATCTGCGCTCGCTGTGACTGGAGGATAAAATTCACTCTGAAAGAACACATGCCACATACGAAAATTAAAACAATTTACAGTAGAAATTAGTACGATTAAGGATGTACTTGAAATAATTTGAAATTTTGATTCAGATTCCAAAACCGAGATCTATCTTCGTATTACAACCTAGTGTGTTACTTAGGTCTATCCTACAAGTTAAAATGGAATACGTTCTATGATACATAACAGACAAATACAATTATAATTCGCATGTACATATCATTCTTAATAAAGCAATCGCATACACATAAAACTGACACTGGAACTTCCACCATAATCTTAACCTCTTCTTCTGCATTCCTCTATACTTTTCTCATTTTCTCGCAAATCTCCTTGAAGTTACTTATTTTCTTCAGATCAGTAAATCTGATCATCATCTCTGTGCTTACCCGAAACTCTCTAATGATCTTTCTATTCGTAGTTCTAAATTGCTACTAGTAGCCACGTGACTTAGAATAACTGATTATATCAAAAACTATCTACTCTCAAGATTCAAAGAAGTGGCGCGTCCGGCCTGAGCCAGAGATACCAAGTGGCCATAAATACAATTCAGTTCTGGACATCAAACACGTTCTTCAGAAGCTGAGGAACCCACCACTTGTCTTGGGAATGACCTTCCATATTTCTTACGGTCATTTATAGGCTCCGCTGTCAATCATCACCAGATAATCTTTAAGTCAGTATCAGATTAATTCAAGTCATATTAAAAGTAAGTGGCAAATAAGAGAAGCAATCTATGGTCAAATAGACGTCATAAGGTTACACGGGATTTGTAAAGTTGATGCTCATGGTTTTACAGTTTGGTATTATACGATGGTGAGTTCCAGTTGCCTACATATACTTCCTCCATAGTTATTTACTCTGATAGGAATCCAAGTGAACTCCAGGATCGTCCGCTGGCTGATCACTGCAACGTTTTCCATCTCTTCTTTAGCAATTTTGTGCGTTAGTCACTGATTCGACAAGATAACCAAACAGAAAACCGAATATCTCTGCATTTTGTACTGTAACTTGCTTTATGGTATTACAATTAAAATTAAAATTCTATTCTTTCATGGTACGATTTTTTCTTATTGAATAGTACTGCACGAGAAACATATATAGTGCTTTCCTTACTCATATTCATGTCAGAGTAAAATACTTGTTCTCGATTCAAGTTCTTTATCATCACCATAAACCAGGTGGTAAAATAAATATATCCATTCATGGAATATAGTAGCATATTTTCAAGTTTTCTTAGGAGCGGGGCCTTCCCTTCAAATAAATGCTTTAATAAATTAATTTCTAACATTTTGTACTAACTGATCAACGTAATTACCCACTCTCAGGAGTTGAAGCACATTTTCATTAGTCCGAAATTAGTGTGCTGCGAACTTCCATCTGAAATAATCTTCACGGGTGCTCATTTCTGGCAGTGAAAGAAATCTCGATTTCTTTAAAATGACTGATGTAAATCCACATGTGATAGATTCCTTCATTACCTTCCTTCCAAATTACCAATCTGACATACTTTCAAGGAAAATGGTTCTGAGCAGAGCTAACGCATGTGGAATCGCCCTAATATCCAACTTGTACTTCTCAAAAAAGAACAAAGCACTTTCCATTGCTTTATATTGTTTGTCTTTTATACTGAATGTCGTGAACCTTAGAATAAAAGTGTGGAAATAACACAGTTGCTTGAAAACAGAAGTGATTATGGAATTATCTGAAACACACTTTCAGAACATCATTCATCCAAGACAAGAATAAAATTAATTTTCCAATTACAGTGGTTTCATATAAGGAAGATTTGTGTCCACTCAAAATTGAACATACAGTGATATTGGTTCGGAATTATGTGCTTATACATATTATGCAATACTGCATACTCGCAACTCCAGAAAACAAATTACTTGCCTATTTTTCTATAACAAATATTAATCTGATCCAGAAACAAATACAATCATGAAACTTTTATGACACGGGTAACTTGTGTGTCCAACAGAACTTAAACATTCTTACATTATCAGTAACTTAAAAAAGAATTACTGCTTTCGCCTCAGCTCGCTTAGAAAATTAGTGCAGAATTAAGAGTACTATATTATTAATTCTTATATAACAACAATTACAAACATTATAAAATACAATAAAAGTCATACATAAAATATGTCCTTATTCCTTTCAATAACAAACACAGTCCCACAATATCTTCTATACAGTTATAATAATAATAATAAAAACTTCGATAAATAAGCATTAACACGTAACATAAATGCGCCAGGTGCGTATTCTCAGTTCAATTCCAAGCCAAGATTGATGCAAGTCTAGAAATTTAGTATGAAACTTTCCTTTCCTTTAATTATGCTGTACTAACGTATAGATTCCCTATGTCCCTAGATTCTATAGGTCCGATACCGGGACCACTAACAAGATAACTTAGTTATTTTCAATTTATCTATTCCTGCTATAGTAAAATTAAAAATAAAAAAGCCACTCAAAAGCGTCACGACTTATGAAAGTTTTATAACAATTCTATGTAGTCTGTGGTGGTTTGTTTTCTCACACAATAATTTACTTCCAAACCTGCCCAGCTCAGATAAAGAGAGAGAAAGGATAACGTGTATTTGTGCATCATAAGAAGTTACCGCTGGCTTTGGTCCGTCCCGATTATCTCAAGCTATTAAGGTTCTGAAACATTCATACCTCCTGGCACTCTTAAAACCTGTGACGCAGCTACAAAAATTAAATAACAAAAAATCTTGTTTATGCATCCGTCATTGACATACGCATATTATAAACCATCTACTTCGAGCATGGGTTCTACTCCAGAAAATTTTATTTAAAAAATCGGCAGTAACCATCATCTACCTGAAATCGCAAAAGTAACATCAAACAAAAATCCCGACGCACTTACAAGTTTCCTGAAAAGAATAAAATATTAAAGAGCTTAAGTAATCTCCTCCATTGATTCTAACAGCGTAATACCTATATATATATGTAGGAAGCCACGGAAGACATTTTATGTCGTATTTCACACTACTAATAAACTGTAACTTTTCCTCCATTATACCATTAGTAAAGACTAGTTACCATTAAAACCTCCTTCATTTAACAACAGAAGACACACTACATACGTAAATGCTGCGTACTACTACAGATGATCTTAAACACTATTAAATTTTCTACCATAAACACATTTAAAACAAAATAAGTATGAAACTTACCTGCTGATAAGTCGTGTTCATAGATGCTGACCGGCCTTCACTGTAACTATGTCCCCCATAATCACCTTTGGATGATTCAGGTGACAACGAGCGGACTGGAACACTTTCCCTTCCAACTGGAGAGACTGAGGTGCGAAGTCTCATGCGCTCCGGTGAAATTCTCTCTCGGCTGGGGGAAGCCCATTCCCATCTCTGAGGACTTCTTCTCGGCGAGTCCTGTCGATCAAAGGAATCGAGACTGTGTTCCCCTCTACCTAGAGAATCACGACTTCCACCTCTTAACTCTCTCCTTTCCGAATAATTCAAAGTACTAATGTCAAAATTGTCATTGTATCTTACATCTCGCCACACCTCTGGACTTTTATCCTTTCTATCTGAAAGTCCGTAACTCCAACCATCTCTGTCCAATGGTTCTACGCTATTCCCTCTAACACGTTCATACGATCCTCTAGAGTGTACTTCGGAATAGCCTGGACTAGATTCTCTTAATCCCGAGTAGCCTGGACTAGTTTCTCTTACCCCGGAATAGCCTGGACTCGATTCTCTTACCCCGGAATAGCCTGGACTCGATTCTCTTACCCCGGAATAGCCTGGACTAGTTTCTCTTACCCCGGAATAGCCTGGACTCGATCCCCTTAACCCAGAATAACTAGGGCTTAGTTCTCTTTCCCCTGAATACCTCGAACTTTCACCGTCTTTGCTACTGTACAGGGGCTCATATTTAGGCAGATCGTCATAGAGTCCATCATCATCTCTATCATAATAACTATCTTTTTCATAGTCATCACCAGACCCTCCTCTTCCTCGTGATCCACTGCGACGGTACCTTTCTCCTTCATTTTCCTCCACTGACGAATATCTGCTACGACCACGACCATCACTCTCCTTACTCCATGATCGTTTACGCCTATAAGGCGAAGTAGACTTCCGAGATCTACTTTCAATATTAAAGCTATCTCTGAACTCTACAGTCTGCTTATAATTAGCATCTTTCTTCTTTGAATCGAAAGTGTCGTAAGGATCATCTTTACTGAAATGTCCAGGATCTTCAATGTGTCGTTTGGTTGGTTTGAAATCCATTCTTCCTTTCTTAGCCTGGAACTTCCCTCGCCTTCCAGCAAATCGGCGTTTCTTTCCCAGGCGTCTCCGTTTCCCCTCTTTTATTACAAATTCATCCAACACCAAGGGATCATCATCCTCCAACACTTCATCAAGATCCACACCCATCTCAGCCAACTGTTCCTCATCCACTTCAATGATCTCTTCGACTTCAGCACCTCCTCCTCCTCCTCCGCCCCTGTGACCTCCAAACCGTCCTCTTTTGCCTCTTCCTCCCCTCTTTCCTCGTCTTTTTCCCTTCCACATTCTTGGATTGTTGCGAAAACCAGCGACGTCTTCTTCTAAAACTTCATCAAGAGTAATAAAGTCCTCGTCCTCAATATCAAATTCTTCATTAAGTAATTCATTCTTGTCTATCTTCTGTGCACGTCTCTTCTGAGCATTTCCTCTTTTCTGGCCAGCTAAATTCATATCCTACAAAAAACAGAAACACGTATTACACTTTTTATAGAAACATACAAATTGAAGAAGAGTAACGGACTGTGTGTTCAAATAACATAAATATGAATGTTGTCAGTGTGAATGTAAATTATAACAGCACAAGACAGCAGAGGACCATCAAAATCTAACAATACTTCAGAGTTCTTCCTCTTACTATCTTTATGATCTGTATAAGAAAAAAATTTAAGTTTTCTGATGGATATTGATGTAGGTCTCCGTTCCGTACTTATACTACACCTGGTAAAAACCATAATTTCAAATACGTCTAGACAGATCTGAACATACTAAAATGCAGTAGTTCAAGTTTGTCAAGAGGCATGTGTGCTCGTAGCTTTTGATTTTGACGTAAAGAATGAGTCTTTTTTAGCTGAACTTCTACATTTTATTTACCTGGCTTATTTCCGTAATTAATATCTGTTATCAAAATACGATTTTTTCCATTCATTAAAATTTTCACCTTATCCATTAATAACTTACTCCTAGTTTTCTGCACGAAGTGTTTCAGAATTACTACAAATGTATTAACGGCATGGAACTACTACTTTTACTTTCTAACTTCTCCAAATCTATCGGTGAAAAGGACCTATGATGGAAACGTTTTTCTTGTTCATTGGCACACTGTTCTTTCTCAACAACGCAGTATAAAGCAAGCATATCAATTGAATGTAAAAAATGGTAACAGGTGGCAGTAATTGTAGTGTATGGAACATCTCCCAATAACTCTACCTGACCCTATAGAAAGAAGAAACGACACAATTTGGTAGACCTACGAGGTGTGTTCAAAAAGTATCGAACCTTTAGTTGGCAAAAATACATTTATTGATTTGAAAATCCGAAACACTAATCCCCTTCAAAGTAGTCTCCTTGCTAATGCACACACTTCTCCCAGCGCTCTCGCCATTGTTGGAAACACGTCTGGAACGCAGTTTTTGGAATGGTGAGCAACCATCGTCGCATTCCGCATGATGTCTTCTCTGAAATCAAATCGGGTCCCTTTGAGCGGCATTTTCAGCTTGGGAAACAGCCAAAAGTCACATGGAATTACGTCGGGTGAGTAGGAAGCATGACGAACCAAGGGATGTTGTGTTTGGCGACGAAGGCCTGAATCAAATGCGCAGAATGGGCCGGTACGTTATCATGATGGAGCTGACAAGTTTTCGCTGAACACAGATACGGTCGTTTGCACCGCACACCATCACGAAGGACCTCCTGGTAGTACTCCTTTGTGATGGTTTGGCCTTATGGGGCGTACTCATGATGTACCACACCACGGGAGTCAAAGAAATAGGTCAACATGACCTTGACTTTGCTGCAGATCTGCCGTGCTTTCTTCGGTCTCGGGGATGACGGATGTTACCACTGTGACGACTGCATCTTGGTTTCTGGGTGGTACCCATGTTTCATCGCCTGTGATCACGGTGTTCAGAAAGTTGCATTGTCCAGCATGTCCTGTGCGACTTCCAGACGCCATTGCTTCTGCTCCATTGCTGGCAGCTTCGGTACAAATTTCGCGGACACTCTCCTCATACCCAAATCCTCGTGCAAAATTGAATGTACCGACCCGCTGCTTACCCATGTCTCATTCACAATTTCTCAGACTGTGATACGACGGTCCTGCAAGACCACAGTCCGCATTTGCCAAATTACATTGTCATTCCGGCTTGTTGGGGGTCTACCTGAACGTGTTTCACTGTCCACTGATGTGCGTCCATCTTTGAAACGGTTGTACCATTCCTTTATGCGTGAAGTGCTCATGGCATCGTCCCCGCAAGCCTGGTGAATTTTGCGAATGGTTTTCATCGCCAAGCTTTGGGCAAAATTTTACAAACACTGAAATCAGACGAACGCTCACTGCGCGTCTTCACTCGTTGCCCGACTGCCAGCAACTGACGCTTTCCACGGGCGGGAAAAAATTCATGACTGCGCATGCGTGTTCCCTCTACATCTACACTGAAGAAAGTTTCCCGCGCTTCAATGGTTTACGCGGGAAAAAAATAAGGTTCGATACTTTTTGAACACTCCTCGTATGTACGTACATAACTATAACATAAGTTACAAAAAACGAAGTGTCTGGACCATACATTGTACATAAATCTAGAAGAAGTAAAACAGAAACGAGAGGAATTCAAAGTGGTAAAGGGTGCAAGACTGTTTAATATCACAAGAAAAGATAAGTTAACGAGAAATAATAATAATTAATTAATTGTTACGATGAAAGAGGAAGGTGATGGTGTACGGCTGTTTTTTATGAGTCACTTGTGTATAACGTGTTTCAAAGGCAGTGGGAACAGCGAATTCGCGGTCATCGCACAGTACGCCTGACAGGAAGACTGTAGGTGAGAAATTATAACGTAGCTTCTACCAAGGAAGATGAAGTCTGTATAAAATTTTAAAGCACATATTTTGTTTATTAGCAAAGCCTGTTGGTGAATTTTGAAAGGAAAGCATTTACCGGCAGCTTGGAAATTTGTGGTGGAACTAAACCGTGTTCCAAACCAAGCATTTTTTCACCTGCTTTCAGGTAAAAGTAAGGCAATGGTAAAGTACGGCATGGACTCCGATTCAAATATTCAAATACACGGAGAAAGTAACGGTAAGTGCAAGTGCCTTGAAAGAGATAACCTAAGGCTAAACAAACATTGTCGCTGTAACCCATCACGGCACATTTATTTTGATGGGAAATGAACATGTACTGCAAACCATGTGTAAATTTTAGGGATGGGTTCACGATACTTTCGAACTATCAGTATCGATCGATACCTCAACTAATGAAGTCGATACTTTGAAATTTGTTACACTAATTTCTTTCTCTGAAAATAATCCCATGGTAGAACGTAGGTTTATAACTTTCATCTTAAATCTTTTTTAATTGAATTTTATTTCTGGACTTTAGGCATCTATGACTCAGGACAGCGTTAAATTATAAGTTATAGGAAAGCAATACACTTACATTTTAATTTTAATTAATGTGTGTATTATTTAACTCAATTAAAAAACCCTGTGTAAAAAGTATCGAAGGTTAGAAATAAGGATCGGGCGTATGGAGAAATTCTGGTGTCTACCCATCTCTAGTTGTTGAGATACAAAATTCTAGAAATGTAGAAGAAATTCATAACGCCTTAAGAAATATTGAATACTGAATGAAAGCATTCGTACACACTAAAAAATCGAGACAGGAAAGTGTCCAATTTTAACTCCTCACCCTATCCTATATTTGCTTTTTTCGCACTCACTTTGCGTTATTTTGAAAAGAATACGAAGGGTAAGCAAAATACGAACAGTGATTTTCTTTCCCTGAATACAATACTGCAACAAAAAGATTCCGAGTATTCAAAAGAAAAATACTTTGAAAGAAGTTTCCTAGTTTCATGTGTTATGGGAAAGTTGACTGAAAACAAAAGATCAGTTGGTGAGAAATTTTATTATCCTGTAGCTCTTCGACGCTTGGCATGATCTCTGCTGCACCTAAATGAAGCTCCTAGTCTAAAGTTTCAGGAACAGCGGTAAATTCTTTCTTCATTGTCAATTTACCTGTTCCTTGGCTTACGGAACCTGTAAAACGACGTTCTTTCAGTAATTCACTACTCCTTATTGCTATCCAGCCACATACACATACATACAGATACCCACATACCACCATAAAATAAGAAGAGAAACAATTTGTACTATTGGTCAAATGTGTGCTAAAAAAAAAGAGGGGAAAGAACTGATCCAATGCCGACATTGTGAAGTATGAAACTACAAAACGACCGCAAACTCTCAGTGACCTTTAGAAACACCATATACAGGTACTTGATTTTTTAATATTTTCGGGGTGTCAGTGAGAGAGAGAGAGAAAGAAAGAAAACAATTTTCTTGGATGCGCCTATAGTTTATCCCTCATATACTGAGTGGCACAGTCCCCAAAAGAGAAGCAGTCATAGATGACAGAAAAAGCGTGATAAAGGATTGATTCCGATGGAGCGGGCATGCTAGTGTTCGTTAACAAAAACTTATAACATCCAGTCTTTGATAAGTATTTTTAGGTTGCTCTGTTAGTTTTCTTTTTGATATACCCCATTAAATGAAAGAAGTATTAACTAACAGTTTCAAATATTAAAAAAAAACTTCCACTCTTCTGTAAAACAAAGTGGTAAAGAAGTGCATATTTAAGATCAAATTATACAAAATTACTCTAAATATTTAAGATAAAAGAAAATAATACGATGGAACAGCTAAACGATAGAAAACATTATATTTATATGTTACTTTTGATTACAGATGTATAATTCGCATTGTCCCACATACCACAGGATATCCTATATAGATCGACAATATGGGTACAATGTCCCAGAATATTTGGGATCAAATAAGGATATACTAGGAAATACTTTTTGGAGGAATAATCTTAGGATATATACTCATTCCGGACATTCAGATACTCGTAGAATATTCTACGCATATACCAACAATATCGTAGAATCCAGTATCTGAACCGGGATATTCGTAGCATATTCCTGGAATGTAGCAACGCTGTATGAAGTAGAACAATGTTGAAGAAAGTACCGAGTACCGAAGGTCAGAGAAATAAGTACCGGTATCTAGAAATTCTAGTATCGAGCCATCTCTAATTTATGTAGTACTTTTAACAACAGATGTATCATTAGCATCGTAAAACAATGTTGAAGAATGATACGAGTTTCAATGTAGGTCAAAAATAAGTACCAGTGTCGAGCATCGAGAAATTCTGGTATCCACTTATCTCTAATTTATGCATTACTTAATAACTTTTAATTAAATATGTATCATTTGCATTATAGAAGAATATTGATGAAAATACAAAGTACCGAAGGTCATAAATAAGTACCGGTATCGAGTATTGAGGAATTCTGGTATCGACCCATTCCTATATTACTTTTAATTAAATATGAAGTTTACAGAGGCAGAAGGGGAAATGTACACGAAAGATGATTTTTGTTGTAAAACTCATTTTAAAGTCCAACTTTCCCATTTACTCAAATGTATTTCATATTTTTAAACCCGCTATAACTTGGCGACTTTTGAGTTTGGAGTCAAATTTTCTGAGCGGTTGGCTGTCATTGCGTAGTACTTGTTATGGGTGCAAACTCATTTTTTTTAAGTGCACCTTCCTGCTTCTTTCCCTGTGTGTTTCATATGTATCATTTGCATTGTAAAACAGTGTTAAGAAAATATCGAGTTCCGAAGGTCAGAAATAAATGCCAGTCTATCGAGAAATTCTGGTATCGACCCATCTCTAGTAAATTTATTACAAAAAATAAAAAAGAAAGTTGCCAGACGAGAAAAGATGCCATGGATACTGCGCGTTAGAAAAAGGAAAGTTGAAATTCATGTTGGCCTAGTACAACACGTAGCCTGTGTGCAGCACTCAAAATTACCTGCACACAACAAAACAGGTTTATGCAATATGTGATGAATCTAATGATAATTACCAGACGCCTTTTAGTATACACCGGGTGATCATTTCTGGAACTAGACAGTCAACTCAACCCTACAGTCTCTATTAATTGAACTAACATTCTGTAAAACTATAACGTATTATTACAATGAACTGATCAGTTAACCTGTGAAAAAGCTTGTTCAGGAAAATAAAACCTGGTTGCAAATGAATGTAATACCCAAAGGTCACTTAGCTGATGACCATAAGATCAATTGCTAAGGTAAAAAGTTGGTAGTTTTTCATTACCTTCCAATGGGTGGCAAGTACAAAAGCACACACTGATTGTGAGATACACTACAAAAGTTTATCCGAATGCGAAATTAAAATAGGGAACAAAGAAAATGGGTACGGTAAGCAGATTCAACATTGACTACGCAACGTGAAACAAGAAACGGGAGAAAATTACAATTCTAAATTAACTTGAGTTTTATAAGTACTGACTAAAAGGTATAAAATAACACGACTTTCTGCAGTTGTAGTGTGTTTAAATATAACATTTATTTTATAACCTGCAGTTTCTACCAGCTATTGAGTCACACGTACGCTATATACCACTCATTCCCTTGCAAATAATTATCAGACAATTCTATAAACACCTAGCGACAGACTGCAATGTAAAGTGTTACGAAAAGTCATGTGTCATTTCGTTAAAAACGCACTTGAGTTGGTGAACATACAATCATGGTGGTATACGGAAGAATACTAATTACGGCGACACTTCGTGTTATGAATCACACATAGGTTGCTACAAAAATCACGGACAGCATGGCAAGAGAGCGATCGAGTAAAGACGGTTAAGGGTTGCTATTCTTTTCATTATACGCGATCCACATTAAGTTTAACATACTTCATGTGCTCACCCCCAACGCGAAAGCAGATAAACATACCCGTACTTTCACTTTTACTTCTCACTTCTATGACTCGAAACTGTAATAGGGTGCCCGTACTAGTAATGGACCATGGGCCAGTGGTTGACCAATAAGAGAAAAACTGTAATAATAGGTTTTATATTGGATACAGGTGTAAATAAAGTACGTTTTATACTTCCTTAGCGTTTAATAGTGTAGTCCCTAAACGCCGTGCAATCAGGACATGCATTGTCCCCAACAAAAATCTCGCAAACTCAGTGGATCTGGAAGAGAGCAGAGCGCACAAGAAGACTGAGTTACAACTAATACAACATATCCGTAGGTACCTACTAGATCCCTCGTTGTTCAATGAATAATATACACTAAATCGAATTAATGATATACACTGGAACAATCGTAGTTTACAACTGATTACTACAACGGTTCAACTGCTAGTGCAATTACACTTTCAGCAATATATTTGTCGTGTGAAATGGAACAAATGCGAACTTCTTTTTCTGTGACCTATTCTACACTGGGTACAGATAGTGCAACTAGGCGTCAGAAAATGGAAAAATTACAGGCAGAATGGATAATAATCATTTGTTCGGCAATATGTAAGAAGTAAAATTATGTAGGCGGAGTGAATTTTAGTGAAATAGTTTCCAAAAAATAAGGACTTGAAGTTCAAAAGCCATCGAAGGTGCCGACGATATGAAATCACGTTGTGTGTTTGCAACAATAATTTTAGATCAGAATTGCCCCACTCCTCTTAATTGGCGGTAAGTTCTGATGGCTGGTAGTACAGTACGAAAGAACTGGGCACCAAAATCATCATTCATTACACACCAGAAACACCTGTTAGGCCGGTTTTTCATACTCGCGCGTGCTACGTGTTTTTACGACCAGATGCGCAATTCAAGTGATGCGACTTACGAATATCAGGAGAGAATACGTGCCAGTAAGAGGCAAGGCATAATAAACTTGCTTTTACCTAACCTATGTCTAACCTAATACTATGACCTGGCTTTTTCTAGCCTAACCTATGTCAGTAAAGTGTGTATATTACAAAATGCGTAAACATAAAAAAAAAACAATCTAACCTAGTCCTATGTCACAGAAGTGTGTAGAATTTCAAAATGCGTAAATAATACGACGTAAAGGAGACAGTTTAGGAAAATTCCAAGTGCAATGAAAAGTAATGTGTAGAGCGAACTTCATGGCACTGAACATACAGAAGTGGTCGAATGCTGATAAAGAAGAAATACCCGTAAAACGCGTTTGTGAGGTAAGGGTGAGGAAAAGAACAAATGTTGCAAGTTTCAATATTCCAGCATTAAATTATGCCTGACGTCCAGTTGCACTATCTGCACGCTATCTTGGGCTGTTTCATAGAAGAAGAAAAAACTACTATTTTTCATTATTATACAAACACCCGTTCCTGTTCCAACTTTCCTTATTTGGCATGATCACCGTATTTTGCGTTTAGACACTTCTACACACGTTGGAAATTTGTCCTGTAAATTATACATTACTCACGGTCATGAAGTATAGTGTACAAAAATATAATTTTATGTATTTTGTGGCATCTTTTTATAGCTATACTTTGATATACTCCCACTGCTGATTTCATAATTGAATCGGTAGTTGGAACAAGGAAATAAACGCCAAAACGGCGGAAGTCATTTTTCGGTGCCAAAAGCCTCTCAATGAATAGATTCATAGTCAGATGGAAGAGAGAAATTGTGTATTCTATGAACGTTTTAATGAAATTCCATATTCTCTACCATTTACCTTCATGTTAGATCACACAGCATCAAATATGAAAACCTTAAGGGGTACAAGGAAATAAAGCGATTACAACGTAGCAGCTTCGAATTTTTGAAAAGCTCTTTAAAGGAGGAAACAATTATTTAGGATTGAGTAGGTGCCTTAAACACTTTGTATTATCCCTAAACTGACTTTATAAAGTACGTTCCTTTACTCACACATTGCCTCGCACTTACCCGTCTACGTTCGTTTAGATCTCCAGACCTACCCCGACTTGCTTTTCCTAAACCACTCATAACGCTGTGAAATAATTAAATAGAATATGC
Source organism: Lepisma saccharinum (assembly GCA_022664845.1). NCBI lineage: Eukaryota > Metazoa > Arthropoda > Insecta > Zygentoma > Lepismatidae > Lepisma > Lepisma saccharinum. The sequence continues at coordinate 47,044 of JAGDQP010010661.1, forward strand.
ACGATCAATAATTCGTCAAAGGACGTTTATTTGACTTGTTACGTCTACTTATCAATAAAGATACACATTAATGATGGGTCACGAACACTATACAAAAACTAATGTATTTGCGGAAACCTTGCAGCACAGTCAGTAAATGGGCGAAATGTAACTATTCACTTTACTTTGTCCAAAAACATATCTTGCACAATTGTCATCGTCCTGCCAAGAGGGCAAAATCTAAAACCATAAAATTAAAACACGGTTTGTTCTCAACTTTGCTCAGAAACTGTATTTTTGCATGGCACATCGAACTACTCCCTCCATGTTGCGCGCACGCAATGTTGCCTGTAAGTGTTAACTTTACTTCCATTCAAGTAAACCAAAAGTTCCAATATATATATCATATTCATCCCTTTTCTATCCACTGCTGGATGAAGGCCTCCCCCTTTTCTTTCCACGTATCTCGGTCTACTGCTATCCTCATCCATGTAGCTCCTGAAAAAGGCTTGATTTCATCTACCCATCTTGCATTTGGACGTCGTCTCGGTCGTTTCTTTTCTCGAGGAATCCAATGTAGTACATTTGTCGTCCACCTTCCATATGTTCGTCTAGCAATGTGACCGGCCCATTTCCACTTCAGCTTCTTCGCAGTCTTGATTACATCCTCTACCTTTATTTGTGCGCAAATCCATTCATTTGTCTTCCTATCCCTCCTGGTTATTCCTAGCATGCATCTCTCCATTGCTCTTTGTGTGACTCTCAATCTTTGATTCGTTTGCGCATTCAATGTCCCACATCACAGGTAAGACACATTGATTATAAACTTTACGCTTGAGACACATTAGTAGTTTGCTTCTGAAAATAAAATGTAATCTTTCAAACGAACTCAACGCCATTTTACATCTTCCGTTTATTTGATCAGTCAACTTGGCATTCGATGTTTTGAGCTGGTCTAGGTAAACATACTCATCAACTATGCCTATTGTCTCTCCGCTAATCTTTATTGTATACTATTTCCTATATCCGGTGTAAAATTTACGTATGAAACGTATACACTTCTTAAAAGCAAGACCAAGACCAGAGATACCGATGCAAGACCAAGGCTGGGTGAGCAAGACGGTCTCGGTCTTGCTTTTGCTCATCATTAGTGACGATTCTCTGCTATGTTTCCATGCCTCTAACTACGAAACAACTATCCAGTTTCGAAATTCTCTCTCTGTATACACTAGAGTCTCGATAATCCGAGCTGGATGGGAATGAGGCTAGCTCGGATTATATAAAACTCGAATTTAACGCATATGGAGACAAGAAAACGAGTGGTAGAGCGTTGTCTTAGAATTCGGGAGGTTGTTGGTTCAATCCCAGAGGCCGACCATTCTGACAGAGGTTTTTCTAGGGATTTCCTCAGTCACACCGGGCAAATACCGGGATGGTACCTTCAACTCAGGTCCTGGACGACACTTTCCCGCATCCTTTCCCTCCCCTATCTCGGTCTGAGCCTAGATGCATAAAGGCCATAAATAAAATTGAAATTCAAATCCAATGGAGACAAAAAAGTAATTTCAAAAATTTCCTACAAATACAGTGTAGTAACTATACAATACACAAACTACAGTACATATAATTATTATTAAACCACCTTATCTGTATATTTTAAGAGCCGCCAGAAGCGAATTATAAATTGTTGTTACTGTAACATTAGTGTAACTAAATTCAAAGAGCACTGGGAATAGAAATAGCGATTTCGCACACAGCCTGGACGGCTAATTTCTAACTTTCTACTTCCCCATCCTATCTCGACCTGACCCTGAGATGCCTAAAAGTCCACAAATAAGTTTAATTAAATTCTATTGTACTTTACATGAGAAAGACCCTGCACTATCTTGTGCCTAACAGGCTAAATTGGATTATTGACAATCAAATGTGTATGTTTAGACTTGGATTTTAAATATATAGGGTTATTGTTTCAATCTGGCCTAGATCTTATCAATAAAAATACATTTCCATCATTCATTTTCTTTCATCAATGTTCTCTTCAAAAACGAAAATATCCGAAAAGCTTCCGTGCTAACGACCACTACCATTATGTTTTCCTTCCCGAAATATCCTGCGCAACGTTCGATTTGGGAGTGGTATCACCATAGACGTAAGAATATAATAGCACTAGCAACAAGCCAAAATTTATGGGCCGGAAGTGCGATTGCCGCTGTGTTGAATTAACCAAAACATTGCAACTAATCATAAGAAGTAATGTTAATTGAGCCACTTTTAATTACAAATTTTAAATTTATGTGAAATAATGTAAGGTATGTCAAGGTTGCGTCTGATGAAGCCGACCAAGAGGTACGTGTGAGGATAAACAGGTAAGCAATATTTAAGTTTTTATATTCATACTACACAACAGTGTGTCCACCCTAGGATAAATTAATTAATATGGGAGCTGGCAACACGTAAATGTGTCTGTGTGATAAAACATAAAAAATACCCGTGTAGTATGAAACTGCCTATTACTCTACTGGTAGAATAGTGGGAGATTAGGTGCTTGTCAGGTTGTTGAGTGTATCGGTGTGATAGTGTATCGGAAATAAAAACTGGCTATATCCACTAAAAAAACGTTTGCACAGTGCTACTAGCTTGTGATAAGTGCGTAAATAAACGGTGTTAGTTATAGCATAGATCTCATAATAAGCTTATTATGAGATCTATGGTTATAGTAAAGAGTAGTGACCTTTACGGACAAAGTAACTTCACTTTTAAACATTAATATTGTCGTTGCAAAGTGCTGCCATTCAAACTTTATAGAACAGTGAATAACAGTGAACAATATAGCAATACATATAATTTGATGTCTAATTTATGTCAAATCAGGAAGACATACTACACTAAAACTGTTAAAAAAAAGTGTTTTCACATATTATCTGCACCAATTGGCATGGAGGATATAAACAACATTAAAGAAAACAATTCTACCACTGAAAATCTAGGACCTCGTCAAGACCAAGCTTCACTGAAAGAGAAATGTAGCGGAGTTCCGGAAAACAAGGTAATAGACAACCAATCTTCTTTTTTGCCTTCCACTTCAGAAGAAGTTATGCATGCAACTCCTTCAATCTTTATGAATAGAACTCAATTGCAAACCTTATCTCAAAATACTTCTACCTTAGTAAGTACTCAGAATCTTCCTTTGTTGAATTCTGATTCAACATTTCAAAATGAATTAGGCGGCGATATGATGGATCCTATTTTACCTCAGTTAAATAATACAGGGATAATATCTGAAAATGTAACTGTTTCACCTCGTATTATGGAGAGAAATGTTAATAACGAATCCCCTGGTAAATTCTTATACGAGTTTCCAGTACTAGATGTTCCCAGTCCTGCACGAACTGAAGATGCTTTAATGCTCCTCCAAGCTTTCCAAAACAACCCACCCTTACAACCAACTGCGATCTCAGGTAATCTTAATCGTGATACGGTACAAGGGACTTTAATGGAAGAAATGGAGGTTGGTACAGGAGAGAACCCAACTCCAACATTAAAGCCTCAATGTTGATTACAATCTGCGCAAAATCAGGGGAACAAGGATCACATGTTAGAACGGTTGGCTCATGAATACAATATAAATCCAGAAATGAATGGAAAAATTAATGAAAGTAAAACAGGCAACAATATAGAAAGCAAACTGTCCTTGAAAAGGAAAAATCTTCCACCGGAAGAGACGGAAAGCGATAATGTTTCTAAAAATGTAAAAAATCCGAAACTTTCGAATGGAACAAGATCTCAATATCCGTCACAGGACTATGTCTTTCCTTCAACTAATTCAGGACCTTATTTAATGCTCTTATACAGTACGGAAAATGCCAATATTGGGGGAATTAACACCTCGAGCACAGCCCAAAAACTTCAACACGAAGGCATTAACATAGAACAAATTGAACCCCTCGGCAGATATGGGGTGAAAATTTACTTCAAGTCAGCCAAAGAAGCCAATACTTTCATTCTTAACAAAAATCTCCAAGCTAAAATTAAAGTACGCGGGAGAATCCCTAAAATGTTTGTACAAAGAATAGGGGTAGCCTATGGTGCTCCCTTAGAAGCTAGCGTAGAGGAAGTATTACAGAACACGGAATCCAATATTCCCATAATAGATATTAAGCGTATGAAAAGAATGTTTAGAGGAAAACTAATAGACACTAGATTAATGGAATACACTTTTGAATCGCAACGTTACTCTTATATAAACAAAGGGTTCCAGTCCAACCTAAACGGAAAAAGCTAATCCAATGTGATCGCAGCTACGGGTTTTTCCACCTGGCAACGGAATGCCGGGCAGAAAAGAAGTGCCCACAATGTGTGTTAGTGGGAGAACATCCGAAAGAGTGCCCCCAATATTACAAATGTATCCTCTGTAACAGCCCGGACCATATAATGGGAGAAAAGCCCTGTAAGGAACTGGAGAAACAAGAACAAGCGGTAGATCTCATGACAAGGGAGAACATCCCTTATAGCATAGCCATTCGTAGAGTACAAGGAATCCCGATTAATAGACAAGTCTTCATTCGCGAACCATACTCTTCTATAGTCCAGCAAAGTATCTCTAAACGTTCTGATAGCACTGTTCTCCAAGGAAATTTAAAAAAAAAGTCAATGTACAAAAAGCTCCAACATTCAAGAATTAAAGAAGGACGCATCAAAATTTAAACCATATCAAAAAACTCCGGAATTAGTGCCGGAATATTCATGGATTAGAAAAAAAATGTAGATTCGCAAAAAGAAACCATTACCGCTACGAAATCAATATCAATTAAGTCAGAACAAGATCAACAAAACTCTACAAAAAGTATACAGCATATAATAGAATCTAAAGTACAACATAATGATCAAGCTGAAATGGTTAGCCAAAATCACGAAAGGGCATACAACAATAGACAAAATCCTACTCCATCTTCTTTACCTATCCATTCTCCAAATTCTAACAAAATTTCCAATTCTTCAAATAATTCCATAATTCGAAATCTCCTTATCTTTATATCTAATATCCTAGACATCTTCCTAGAAAATCCTTGTACTGAACAAGCTCAGGACCTTATTTTTCAGAAACGAGAGAGTTGGGAAGTTTGCTCTGTTGAAAAAAAATGTCCACTGTACAATACAACAACCAAATTATTCATTGGAATGTTAAATCTTTTAACCAACGTAAATAATCTCTTTTGTATTTAATCCAGCAGATCAATCCCGCAGTTCTTTGCATTTCAGAATTATGGAGTGGGAAATATAATAATTGCCAAATTGAAAATTATAATTTTCATAGTTCGGAACTTAAACCAACCAAGATGGGGGTCGGCATATATATACAAGAAGATTTGGCTTGGGACCCCATTCTGATAATCTATCGCTCATTAATAAATTTAATGTAGAAATTTGCGCAATAAGGACTCGGTTACGAGGTACGATTTTTAATATTTTTTCAATTTATATTCCTTCAAATAAAATGACCTTACAAATTCCTCACTCCGCTTTACAACAACTCTACGATTCAATTTCGGGTCCTAGTATATTTCTTGGGGATTGGAATGTCAACCTTTCCGAACTTGGTAATAATCACACTTGCAAATTTGGAAAGACAGTTCGTGAATGGCTTGACACCAATCACTTAGTATTATTAAATGATGAGTCTATAACTCATGTACCATCGAATGGAAACTCTCCCTCCTCAATTGATCTAGCGATATGTACTAATTCTCTATCCTGCAAAATATATTGGGAGACATTTAACTCATTCCTCACGAGTGAGTTACGATAATAGATTCCAAACTAGAAGATTTCATCTAAGAGAAATATAGAATTCGCAAATGGAAAATTAAACAAGGCAACTGGAATTTGCTTCGAAAGATCTTTGAATCGCTGATAGAAAATAAAATCCCCAAAATTGTTGATGTACAATTACAATACTCCACCCTTTTAACAATTATCAATTCAGCAATGAATTCCAGCTGCCCTGTATATACAAAAAAATCCAAACAGATTCCCACGTTTGACCTGGTGGTCGGATGAATGTCAAAACAGTTATGAAAACAAGAAAACAGCTTTAGAACAATATCTAAAAAAGCCAAACTCGGAAAATCTAATTAAATATAAAAAACGTGGCAATCATGAAGAGAACGGTAAAATTCCACAAAAGACAGGCCTGGCAATCTTTTTGCAATAAATTAAATATACACACGAGTCTGATGTCTGGAACATACTTAGAAAAGTTGAAAACCCTCGGAAAGCAAGTCAAAAAACTTTAGATACCAAGTGGCAAGAAGAATTCATTCAGAAAGTTAAAGCACAAAATAACATACATGAAATTGATGAACCTGACAGAATGTTTACATTAACTCCAAATCGTTTTTTCGACAAACCCCTACATGTTCCATTCTCTGTGCTTGAACTACAACTAGAAATTAGCAATCTTAAGAATTCAGCCCCAAGGAAAGACCACATTGAAAATCTTACTCTACAAAATATGTCATCTCTTGGAACCCAATGGCTTTGCACATTATTTAACAAAATATTCCTTAGAGGTATCATCCCACATGAGTGGGCTGATTATATTATGGTACCCATCCTTAAACCAGGAAAACCAGCGTCCTCAGGTGTTAGCTACCGCCCTGTCTGTTTGGCCTCCAATTTACTTAAATTATTTGAAAGAATTATTTTAAAATGACTAGAATGGTTCTTGGAATCCAACCAAAAATTTTTACCCCATCAATTTGGCTTCCGAAAAAATACAGGTACTGAAGATGCCATAGCTACAATTACACTAAATATACACAAGAATCTCAGTCAGGGCAAGAGAGTACATGCGTTTTTTTTTATGATTTAAACACAGCATTTGATTCTATAAACCCAAATATATTACTCGATATCATGCAACAAAATAACATACCTTACCTATATTTAAAGAACCTCCTTAATAGAAAAATCAATTTTTTCTTAGACGAACAATTAAAACAATCAACAACGATTTCAACAGGTACATCTCAGGGCTCGCCTCTCCGTCCATTATTGTTTAATTTATATATGTCTCCTTTAAAATCATTTATCCCTCCCTGTTTTGAATTTATGCTCTTTGCTGATGAACTAGTCATAATGATTTCAGATGAGAAAAATAATCAAAATTTCACGAAACTTGAAAATTTCATTATTCAGTTGACAGCATGGTTTAAAAACAAAAATCTCATCTTATCTGAAAGTAAATCAAAGGTAATAACTTTCGGCACAAGTAAAATAAACATACCTCCTAGACTAACAAATATTCCTGTAGTAAAATCAAATAAATATCTAGGTTTAACATTAGATTCAAGATTCACATGGCAACCACACATCAAAAGTATTACAAACAAAATAATAAACACGCTAAAGGCGCTCGCCACCAATAAATACGGAGGTCATCAGAGCATAATGCTTACTTTTATAAAAAATTACTTCATTCCCTCTTTAGAATACGGAATTTCAATGCCTCCATTAATCTCGGATAATAATTTAAATAAGATCGAGATTCTATATCGAAGTGCGTTGCGTGTACTAGCCATCCCAATGTAGCAATTTATGCTGAATCTATAATTTTGAATTTTGAAACTCGCCGAACCTTAAAAGCAACTAAATTCCTATTAAGAAGCCAACACATAAAAACACATCCGTTTAACAAAGTTTTACAGGAAACCTTACAACTTAAACAAAAACGTAAAAAAATTCAAAATACGATATGGGAAACATTATTCGTTCAATTTTCAGAACTAAACATTCTACATCGGTCCAAAAGAAATCCTTTATTTAAAATTCAATGCCCTCTAGCCCCTGATATTCCAATCCATTACCCTAAATATAATCATATATCAGATTATCGAAATAAATGGGAAGGCTTCTATTTTTTATGTCGATGGCAGCAAAAATGAAAATTCAGTCTCCAGTGCTGTATGGGACGAATCGAGAAAATATGCACTCAAATACAAATTACACCCCCTCCTTAGCTCTTTCTATAGCGAGACATTCGCCATTTCAAAGTGTTTAGGATATTCATTACTTCTAAACGCCAAAAAGTCTCATCCTTTCTGATTCAAAATCAGTACTGCAATCAATGAATAGATCATATAA
>JAGDQP010010662.1:0-13033 GCA_022664845.1 Lepisma saccharinum
ACCAATTAATTCCATTCACCTTCATTCGCAATATTGAAATTCACTGAGCCCGAAAGTAGTTCCTCGTAAAAGTATGTCTTGTTTCACTAGCGGCTAAGGAAAACTCGTATGGACACAAGGTGGTCCACTCGCGCGTAGAGGAAATAACCATTGGTTTGGTTAGAAAAGTCAGTTTCGGTGTTTTTTCTGCACACGCTATTCGAACAGACATTACGTCACTCACTCACGCCGCAGGGATGTAGTTTCCATTTCACAATCGTATGATGATCGTACCAGTAATGTATCAGGCGTCAGTGGTTGACCAAGAAGGAATAGAAACTGTAATAATGGAGTGTATATTTGATACAGTAGTAAACAAAGTACGTTTTATGCTTCCGTAAGGTTTAATAACTGATCAGCTACTGGTGCTACTACATCTTCAGTAATATATTGTTTATTGTCTTGTCAGATGAAACATATGCGAGCTTTTGTCTTACTCTACACTTTCACAGGATCAACCATTGGTACGGTCATCCGATTTATTGCTAACAAACGGATTTACCTCTCCATTTTTTTTTTCATGTTCATTTTACGTTTCCAAATTACACAAATATCTCATTCTTGCTGTAAATTTTGCAAATAGTGTCCACCACCTTGGAACTGCACCCGGAACTAACTAATCTCTGCGAAATTTGCTTTCAAATTACGGCTATACTTTACAAGATGCACTCCAAAAGAAACTTACTGGTTTAGGAAAGTATGTAGCTTCCCATGTGAGTGTATCTCATAACGTATAACCGCTAGGATCTGTTAGTGGGTGCTTTCGCTACTTGCCCTGTAACCAAAAGACCCCAGATTGTGTAGCGTGTTCGAACGTATCAATCCGATGGAAGGCAGTGGCATACAACTTACGGTTTGCTTTGCCCAGGTAATTTGGTGTCTTGTCAATCTGAAAGCAGTCATCAGATATTTAAATATTTCTAAGGCACCGTTGTATTCTTAAACTACTCAACCTTAAATTTTAAAACATGCTGTGAATTCAACTACAAGCACAATCTATAAAGGTTATATATGTTGAGTCTCTACGTTTGTGCCCGAGCGCTTTAGAATTCTTGGTAACTGTCGGATGAACTTGTCAGATCATTTCTACATTTCATTACGTTTATTTCCGAAGATGGTCGAAAGTAAATTCGTTTCTAGTATTAATAGAAGTTCTACAAATGGAACTAAAAGCCAAGAAAAAAATTTTTCGTTAATACAGAAGTCCAAATCACCTTACTTCTCACTTTCACGTTTATATCCTGTATTTTTCAAGGCTTCATTCGATTTCATCAGGTGAATGCAGAATTCAATCATATTAAACTACTACTAAAAGTTGATTCTTTTACAACACTACGTAATAAAAGAAGCGAACATAATATTCTGTTGGTAGGGAATTGGTAACGATGGCCGATAGTCTATTTTTTTTTAAGCGCCTAATTTATATATTTTTTTTTTTTTTTTTTTTCCGAAACTGCGCAAAAACTCTTTACTTAGAAAATTATATTTACCCTGGAAACTTCATCAAACACAGTGGAACGTAGTGTATATATATTTCCGTGCTCCTCAACTTCCCTATAAAAAAGTTTAAAGGCAGTTACAATGTATATTATCCATCCATGATTGTAGATAACTCGTAAACCTTTCAGTTTATTGTCTTTTGGACCCTTTTTACTCCTATTCTCTCATATTTTCTTATTTCCAATCTTACCCCTTCTTGTGACTCGCTTCACAGGAATCTCATTCCCATATCTTCCTTTTTAGCCTTATGATTATTACGTTAATACTACTTTTTTTTTCTGTTTATACGTATTCCAGATGTGGTCCTTCAAATGCCAGATGTAAGCTTCATTTTAGTCGGCTATTAATCCATGTAAAACAGTATGCTATCCACCAACAGATTAATATGGCAATAATACTTTTAAATAGTAATAAATAAGTGGGACCTACTGTTTTCACGAAGAATATGTTTCCTGGAAGTAGGCGTTAATTCTTCAGCGACAGACTTCCAGAGGATACTTTAAAACTTCTAGTCGTACTGTTGAATTTTCTCTCAAATCTAAATGTACACTTTAATGTAACTGTTTCCTTTGTAATGGAATTTGTATGTAAACGAGTACTTTTTCTTATATCTGGTCCGTTACCTACTTGTCATTCATATTAATATCTTCACAACGAGAGTTCATCACGTATTTTAAAGACAATGTCCCAGTCGTGCCAAAACTCAGTAAAGTGGATTTTCGGTTTTCTCGTAAGGTTTTTCACGAAATATTACTATTTTCTGAATTCTCACTAAACTTCACGAATGCATATTTTTCGGTTGGGAATTTTGAGAAAGTGGTGGATTTCCTAGAAACTCATTTCATGCACCACATTATGATTGCTTGCAACATGCACTGTAACTACGCACTATTACTGAAAGTATATGCCTTTTTACCTGCACTAGGTATAACTATTCCACTGATTCGTGGTTCAAGAGAAGTCCAATAAGTATTTAGATACAAGTCAGTTCTTGGTCTTCCATGTAGCAGTCTGTATTTCCACTGAAGGAGTGGTAAGTTCGAGTACAACTGCAGCTGACAACAGAACACTGCATTTTCGTGGAGATTTTTTCTTTCGTTTCTTTTTTGACAAAATAATACATGGAAGATCGTTCAGTTACAGATTTTTTTTCTACATACATTTTACTTTCTGTAATGTACCTTCGTAGGACTAAAAATACAAATTGTACGCCTGATACACTTTTTTAAGAAGTGTCGACAACTTACATTTGCTAAAAACTATTAAAATTGATGAAAGCAAGTCAGTGTTCTTCCGTTTCTGGAATCGCGGATGTTTGTCTGATTTCTAGAACTTGATTGACATTGTCAAGGGAAAAACTTGAATTATAATTAGTATACTAATGGTTCGAGACGACGACGGTGAATTATTTATCGCAGTAGGTTACCACGTTACAGAATGACTGTGTTCTAGTTGCTTTTGCACTAGTTTTCCGCAACTAACAACTGTGAAAGGTGTGGAAGAGATTTTGGAATTCCATGCAGACTACTAACCAAACATTCTTTCAAATGGAATTATTTCCAAATTGGTGTTCCATTTACAAGACTCTCAATAGCTTAGGCATATTTTCTTGCACGTGCAGGAATAATCCTAATTTATTTTAAAAGTTTTGAAGATGTTTAGGCGGATTTGGTAATATACTGTAGGTCAGGACTTTATGTACTTCAAACTTCCGTTAAATAACGATGAATGTATACCTCAGCATTGACAGACACAGCGATGAACCACATAAAGTCAAAACTATTAAATAATATAAAAAATACATTGTAGACGAAAGCTTTTCCGTATTTTTTTACGCAAACTATTTGAAAGTATTGCTGCAATATTCGGTAATTAAAATTACAGTTTGCTGCTTTCCTGGGGTTTCTACAAATGAGCAGCATAAAAAGAAGCCCTTGTCCCCAGGAGATGTAAAGCTTGGAGCTCTCCCGTGAATGGTGTAACCAAGCATGGTGCACTCCGATTCGTAGCAAATGGCTGATTGTTCACTTTCTGAGTCAGTTAAGTTACGCAGTATGGGAAAACGCGACAATATTTGATACACATTTAAAGTATATGTTCCATATGTTTGTTCACTTCAGCGTTGCAATATTGTTTAACTTTTGGACTTAAAAAAATAATCAGCTATTTTCTGTGAATGAGTGTATATAACCACAACATTTTTTTTATACGTATATATACATTATTGCCACTTCTGAAACGGAAAGACTAAAAGCTAATCATATCACCTTCATGCGCATGTTATTGTGTTCAATTTCTGCCAGCGCGGAACGTTGGCTCTTACATTTAGTCTCTAAATTTAAATGTATGTTTAGAGACGAGAGAAAGACAAAAAATAAAGGGGATGGGATCGTGGCAACGTTTTAAGAAAGAGAACCTGATGGACAGTCCTGGTTTTGTTAAAGATTTTGTAGTAAGGATTTGAAGCTTGTCTATTTATTTATTTAAGCGTTTTTCATTTACAGGGCTGGGTTTGCGTGGGTCATAAAATAATAATAATAGCTATCAAAATGGAGAATTTAATCTGTTTCCAACAAGCATCAGTGATAATTCAATACTTGCGATGGTTCCTGTGGTGAAGCGAATCTTGAAATTTGTGGCGAAAGCTGTTGGAAGATTGTTTAAACTTCTGCAACGGAGGGAACTGGTGGTTTCCGCGTGAATGCCGGAGTTGTGTTTTTTGCAATTCTAAAGAATGACGTCGAGTGCTCGATAATTAAATGATGTTGATACGATGTAGAATTTTGTTAAGTGATCAAATCGACATTAGGTCACATTCTAGCCGATACAGTGGAAAGAGTTGACTAGTTTGTTTATGAATTAGATCAAAACATTTATAATTACTATTCGGAATGGTCACACGAACGGGAATTCTGGTACAATTGAGTCGTCGTCGTCTTTTTTTCAGAAGTTATATTTGTATCTATTGATAGGTTCAGAGACCCCTGGGTTTCCGCGAGGTTAGCACGCTCGCTTTCTGTGCACGCGATCTCGGGTTTAAGTCTCGTGGGGTCCATTGAACGCAGTAGTTCGGATTTCCTTTACCAAAGATTGTAGATCGCGTTCTTCACCAGTAGTTTAGTACGTTAATCGAGTCGTCGACTCAGAATGTTTTGAGATATTTTCAGGATTTTGTGAAAATAAAGAATTGTGAACGAAGTCAGCTTCATAGGATTGATTTTTTTTTTAATAATCCTATGTCCTCTTTTCAATTAAAAGTAAAAAATTAATCAATTCAAAATTATTTATTCACAAATTGACAAACGCATATTCCAGGTAGGACGTTTCTTCAATAAGTAAGGGAATGGGCTCAAGTAAACAAAGAAGAAGACAAAGAGTGAAAGTGTACTAATGCCAAATAGCTGCAGTTAACTAAATATTCCTAGTTTCCACATGCATGCCGGAACTTAGGGCGGGAAGAGGGGTTGGTTTTATTTACAGAAAAAGACGAGTCAGAGAGACGGGTCCATTGAAATGTGTAGTGGTATAAGTAAATGAACTGATCGTGACATCGGTAGTAATTTTTTAATGGAGAAACGCGAACTGGGTAGATACATTTGATTAGAGGGCAGAGGAATTTTTTTTTTTTTTTAATTAAGAATAATCCAGGCATTGATGAAGTCCAAGGTTAGATTTTACGGATAGCGGGATATTAAAAAAGGTTGAGGATAGATTTTTTTTTTGTAAGTGTTATTTATAGGGTGTGTTGCATTTATCAAAAGCTGGATTTTGGGAGTATGTGGGACTTTCGGGATACAGTATCTGCTTGGTGGGACCGTTGTAAGTTATTTTAAGATCTTGGCTTGAGACTTACAGATATTCCTCCCAAAGCGAAGTATACTCCCTATTTATAGTTGCTACAATTAATTTTGCTATGCAATTTGTTCGCATCTTTAGGGAGAAGAGATTGGATAGTAACGTTTAGAGTTGTATTTGGCACTGGTTAGAGATTATGAAGAGCCAGTGCCGCCATTTGCCTCATTCGGTTCGAAAACCGAAAAGAGGGTAGTAGATCGATTTTATTAAATAATGTTAAGGATAATCAAGGGACAAAGATTATTAAGAGGCGAAATTATTTTGTGGTTATTGGCTGCAATTAGTAAATACCGGTAGCATGTGAAAACAACTTAGTGTATTATTTAAATCTTTGGTAATCTTATCAAATTGACCATTGTCTAGATAAGATATGGTTACCAACGGCGGACTAGAGGTAAGGTTACCGATTATTAAAAGGTTTAAATAATTCGCAAAATGTTTTCACAATAATCACACAAATTCATCACTAAGTACATACTTATAATTTTTATTCAATAATTCTCTCTAATCATTTTTCAAATAAATTTTCTACTACTCCCCCCCCCCCCCCTTTTTTTTGAACGGACGAGCGTATTCCAGTTGCGGCCAGCAAATGGCGACACTGGCTTTTCTCAGCTTCCATCCCCGGTTAAGTACACTCGTTAGGCAACACGGTACATATCATATTACAATATAACCTATAACCCCGGGAATCAGAAATTTTAGATAATCCGAACACCTCCAAACGGAAATTGATGGTGCAATTAAGTTTTTTGATCATGATGAAAAAAAAAAAAAAAAAGCCATAAGGCTCACCTGTACGGCAGTTTTTAACCCATGCCTCCTTACCTTGGCTCACACTCGGTCACTAACCTCGCGTCTCTTCTCTACAATTGACCCCAATTAGTTCTGATTCCCAGGGTTATACTGTAGTTAATAAGAATTTATTTCTCGCTACCTTTTTTTTTACCTATTTCCGTATATTCTTTTCTACCTGAAGATGCGATCAAATTTCGTCGCAAAATTTAGATGCAGCAACTATAATAGTGCATATACTTTGCTTTGGGAGGACTTACTGTAAGTTTCAAGGAAGGTTGAATTGTTCGTTTCCACGTTGTTATATTTTAAAACAGTTCATAGGTGTTCTATTGTAGGATGGGGGCGCTGGGAGTGTGTCGGTTTGAAAATATTTTTTTAGTCAGTGTAGACTGGGTGGGTGATATAGTTCCATGTGGCAGGGGTTTGTGTTTTGTTTCAGGAAACTGTTTACTGCTAAGAAGAAGCAATCTACGATGTTTGAAATGCACAGAAAGTCAGTTGAAGTATATCTGGTGGTGGCATGTGCTGACCATATGTCAATGGCAAATATAAAACCAGAGACAGAAGACGTATGTGATGTTGGCTGGTAGGAGTAGTCGTGTTGGTTCTTTATTGAGGGATTGATTATATATTCTGTGAATATCTTAAGAGAAGGAAAGAACATGTGTATTGGAGAACACCATCAAACATTTACCTCTGTTGAAGATCATCCAACTTTTTTTTTTTAATAGTGAAGAAAAAACGTTCACAATGTTTCGCTTTAAACAAGGTACTGAGCAGAAATGATAAATTCGTGACTGTGATAATTTTCGATATTACTTCCTTCTTCAGTGCTATCGAGATCTGTATGATATAAATTATATTCAGTGTTACCACCATGTAATGTTATTTTTCAGCAATGAAATTGTGTTGAAATCTTAGACTAGCCCTCAGTATCCCTTCATTGTTACCTCAACCCCGATGTGCTCTATACTGTGCGTGCTAAGATTTATCAACCCGTGTATTAAGAAGTGAGCGAATCGTGATATGTGTCCAGGATAAAAGCATTTGCCTTATTCAGAGAAAATATATGTAAACTGCTCAAGTAAAAAGAAAAGGAACAGACGTCGAACGGGAAGGAGGAAGTTGAGAATGGAGAGAGAAAATGTATGAGCAATAAACATTCCGTGAGAGTTTCAAAGAAAGCAACGGAACTAGTCCAACACAAAAATTTTATTAATAAACTGCTGAAGAAATCTATTGAACTGTTGAAGAAGGTTTTACATAGTAATGCTGGTGCCTTTGTTTTTACTCGAAGAGATTGAGGAATCCGTGTGATGGATTATCAGAGAAAAAAAAAGAAAAGAAAAGAAAACAGACTGCAGAAATGCGTAGATTGGATTTTCTGGGCTAAGATCGGGAAACATTTTTTGTAGTCCGGAACTATTGTATTGTGCAAAGTCTGTTCAGAATCAGAGTTCTTTTTAATTAAAGAGCTGAAATGTAAAACGCGACAAGGTTAAGTCTGAGTGAAATCGGGATGACTGCTTAACATTACGGCACATTATACAGTAAGGATTATGACCAGCCGTAACTCTGGCGTGTAAAAGAAGGCAATAACCAAAGTAAACCGCAACTGATTGCCAAATAATACGATTCTGTACGGTATAAAGAGTAACCAGAAAGCGGAAGTTTAAAGCAGAGAAAGTCAAGAGTTTTTTTTATTGATTTTTAGAAAATAATAATAAAAAATAAAACATATTGAACATGTTGCGTTTTGTATTTCAGTTCCATAAATCTGTCATATTTCATTATTCAAATTTGTCTTTGCATATTTATTTACTACAAATGAGTAATTTTTGTGTGTTACTGGCTCTTTATATCCAGCAACTCTTCTGGGTGAGGTATAAATCAAATGCTTTTGTCCACCCACAAGCCTCACTGTTATTTTTGCTACGACATTGATTTGCAAATAATTATAGATTGATTTGCAAATAATTATAGATAGATGAAATTTCCTTTAAACATGTCACAAGATGCTCTATTTTATTTTATTTTTTATTAGTCCTGTACTAAAGAGTTTTATACATCCGTAATTTAATTATCTTCATTGTATCTGCATGGTAGGAACTGAGCATGTCGGCAATTGTTTGCTTATTATTTTAAAAACTTATGTAAGTAATGACCCTGTACAAAAAGTGAACAGTATAAGCTTTTGCCCGCTTTGCGAAGATTAAAGGAAGAATTAGTCATTAGGAATATTTGTGAAATGTGGTTAGTTCTGATTATTTTTGTTTAGTGTCATCGTGTGAAAATGTGTAGAAAAATTGTTTCGCCCAGGTAGTCATTAACGCGTAGGCGAAACTACCGTTAAACCATCCGTAAGGGTAATTAAAGTTAAGGCAGTTACATGGAATTTACAATGGCAACAGACGCAAAGAATTTGAAGAAAGAGAAAAGAACAATAACGATTAGATGCATCGAATTGCCTGTATTTGTAGGGAACTGCTATAGATATATTCTGAATATTGCCAGAATTATTTGAAGTTGTACATGTGATTACCAGATAGATATATGTAGTATTTATGTAAGTTTATTAATACAGTTTTTGGGAGGCTGAAAATCTCTATATATTCGGACTGAGTGTAGAGATGATTTGGTATTTTGCTGTTATTTCCATAGTGCACTAGTAAGTTTTAGTACATATTATTTAATAACATTTATGAAAGTAAAAGCAGTGAAGCTTGTAATGTGTCAACAGTCCCTAAACAAAAACCTGCAAATGTGAAGAAACAATTTTTTCCATGGCTTTCAAATGCCCATTATAAAAATATTTTCACATATTTACACATCCTGAACTTAGATACCTACATAAAAAATATATTCTCCGTTTGTTTAAAGAAAAAAAACAACAAAAAAACAGCGCATTTTTATCAAGCACAAGCCCGGAAAATAAACACAAAGAAGAATAGGGATAGAAAGTCTCAAAACTTCCATTTCGGAGACTTGAAACTAATTATTGCTCGTTTAAGTCAAAGAATAGAATTACCATGGTAGCGGCAGTGATCAGCAGCCTTTTAAATTATAGATTGGGGACATATGATCTGTCACCGTTACAACTGTACATATACACACGTGGAGATATATGAATTGTATACTCTACTTATGTTAGTATGCAGATCTTAAGTCATAATGTACGAAATCTTTGTTGTGTACTTGTATTTTTGGAAGAATAAATTTAGTAATTTGCCGGTTGTTATAAATGTTGTAGAAAACATCTTATCATCACCAGTTAGTTGCAGTTTTAATAATTTTCAAAACCTTCAGTACTAATCAATTGCCAATTGTTTTACGTAAACAAGAGTTCATAGGCGTTTTGGTAAAGAAGTTCATAGTTTGTCATGAATGCTACTAGGTTATGTTTCTATAGATACTGTGCCTTACTCGACCTTTGGTGAACTGATCTGAATGAATAACTGCGTTGTAGTTTAATGTGAAATATATCACCTTTTGATTTGGAACACAATTGTACTTAAGTGCACAGTGTGATTTGCAAATGATTTGATTTAATATGAAAAAAATAAATGAAAAAAGAAAGAGCAGAGATAAGTAGACAACGAATATTCAGTATGTACTTTCTTGTAATTCATCAACATCGTTAAAGCGGGAAAGAAAAGTTTCCTCCAGGTTGTCAGTTTTTTTTTCTAGTTGTAGTGAAAGTGACACTATAAGAGTTATTTCATTTGTAATATATACATTTTATATTTATTTGTAAATATTTTATTTCAAGTTCGTTTCTATTATTGCCTTTCACAGTCTGAAGAAAAGAAGCATTTAATGCATAAGGTACAAAATGGTGAAAGAAGCCTCTTTGCCAGTCATTTACTTACAACCCGTACATTTTGGCAGTTTTCAGAGTGTTTTTTTATTACTTTCTGAATTGTGAACAGTTTCAGATGTGTAAAAGATGGTGATCTGATCACTCCTGTCACATGCGCTACAATTTGCGGAGAATCGTAGATTGTTTGACTAAACATAAATATTATCCAAATTTTCCTCAATAAGTAAACAAACCTTGTATGCGGAAGTTTCTTCGATGTACACAAACAAGAACCGATCTGTAAATCTTAACAAAAACGTTTGAGCTCAGCTCACTGTTCATCAAGGTGGTCATTGTGCTCAGTATACTTTTGGAAAATATATTTCTGTCCCTTCCTAACAAAGAAAAAGTTCTCATTGACATGTACAGTATGCAAATGTCGTCATTTCACTTTCGCATGAGAAATTTGTTCCAAACAATTATTCGCTTTCAGACCAAGAAAAGAAGCCACCGAAAGTAATGTCTGGCGAATAGTCACATATTACGTATGCATAGTTTAAAAAAAAACTGTAATGAAAATCCCTTTATAGATCTGAATTACGCCATTGGCTTGCCAGCTCTTGCCTGGACTCAGAATTCCTTTAGGACAAGGAAAAACTATTTAGTATGTGTTTTGTGTGTCGATATAAAACATATGTCTACATAACTTTGGGGTTCGGAGAAGGTGTCAGAAGGTTTAAAACTTATTATTTTGAAGCCTCTTCTGGCATTTCTCACTCATGGAGAGCTGTCTTTTTTGGGAGAGGGGGGATATGTTCTTTGTTTTACTGATCATTTTAAAACTTCTCCTTTTCGTTATTTTTTGTGATGTTTATCCAATTTCTCATCACTATAAATCACTTCATTCACCGTTGTTATTTAATCCCCTGCAGATGATAGACGGTACCATAACCGTCTTTCCATCATAATCAGTGTACCATTAATATACTAATTATCGTAAATTGTCTACCCTATCCTTAACGGATTTCCGATGTTTTTTATTGAAGTATTTCATTATTCCTTACTCAGTTTATATATAATATATACGCAGTTTTCTTACCAGATGATACATTGTTCAGTAAATAAATATATTTAGGTAGAAAAGGCTTTCAAAGCATCTTAAAAGCTATTGAATTTATGGCATTTATTTGGAAGATGAGTTTAGATAAATGCCTCACCTCCCTCTCAACCATAACAGTAGATTACGTTTTGAGTTGCAACATTAAACACATTCATTGGTAATAAATAGTAATATAATACCACAAATCACTAGGAGGGACAGGAAGATAAACGAATGGATTCGCGGACAAACCAAGGTAGACGATATAATCAAGACTGCGAAAAGGATGAAGTGGAGATGGACCGGTCACATAGCTAGACGAATAGATGGAATATGTTCGACGAATGTACTACATTGGATTCCCAGAGAAAAGAAACAAACGACCGAGACGACGTCCAAGTGCAAGATGGGTAGATGAAATCAAGCGTTTTTCAGGAGCTACATAACAGGAGACCGAGATATGTGGAGAGAAAAGGGGGAGGCCTTCATCCAGCAGTGGATAGAAAACGGCTGAATGTAATGACGATGACATCTAGACGATAAGGTGTATATCAAAGCATAATCTCGTTTACATTATACTACGTTATTACTATGTTAAATTTTTTTTTTTGTCCTCACATTTGTCGCTTTAGGTACGTTTCTCCTACAATTGGAGTTTAGTGTAGGAGTCCTAATCCTCTGCACATTCCTGCAAGTTTTCTCCTTTTTGTTTTTCATTGTTTTTTGTAAATATAGAATCTCTCTCAGCTCATACCATTTACAAATACGGTTCGACCGTGTAGTACTTACTATCTTCCTTTGAGTCGTAGGGTGTATGTTTTTTTAAGTAGGATTAATTTTCTGTCAACATAGGATTACCTTTTCAATGACCTGTCCCTTGATCCCTATTTTTAATAGTTATAGCGATTTCTTACTGCAGTGGTGTGTGAATATATGTCTTATTCATTATGACGAAGCTGTTGTTGCCTGGCTTCGAAAAGTTAGCATCTAGTTTAGGTTTCGTTTTTTATTTTGAATAATTTTACTTTAAAACAGGAGATTGTATGTCAGTAATAAAAATTACTTGCCTGTAACGGTGTCCATGGTTGAATCACAAAAAATATATATTTATTCCCAAATAACTTTTTTATCCACTCGTGGAGACTGTTACAGTCAAGTACGTACGTTTTAATTAGAAATTGTTGGTTTAATTATTTACTATTTTGTGTTGCTATTTTTATTGGTAGGGAGAGAATGTTGAGACAGTATTTGGTCTTCGTAATTTTTTCAGACAATTAAAGAAATTGCCTGCATCCATTATTCGTTTTATGTTCAACATTAGATGAAATTGGGGATATCGCACCTTAAGTGATAAAAGAATGTGGTAGTGTTTAGTAGCTGTAAGTTTACACACCGAACAAATGTTTTTTTCTAAGAAAGTCGAAGGACAACAAGAAATTGAAGATCATATGTTCAGTCACCAGAACGTATGCTATAAGGTTGTCCACAAGCCCAGGTGGTTATATTCAATCTTTGGTCTTCGAGAGCTGTTGGGGAAATCCTTGTTACAAGAATATTATCTACAATTTCCTTGTGTTTTTCCAGAGGTTTGTTTTCGTATAGAAAACCTGTTTCTAGACCTGTTCCGAAATAGTTTGAATTTTCAGTATTTCGCACTGTATCTCAAGCAAGGATTTTTTTTTTTTTTTTAAAGAAATGTCTTATTTGGATCTTCACATATATTTCTCTGATAGTGGAACATTGTGCCCTATAATATGATTATTTCAATGTGTCAGTTCTTTGCTGTCTCCTCAGGAAATGTTTCGTTTCTACATGTTATTTTCATGGCTATTTTGAGTAGTCTTCCTGTACAGCGAATGCTATATTATTAAATATTCAGATATTCATATTTGCTGTAAATATTCATGAATTTCTTTGCTAATAGGGTAATTCCATACCAGAAA
>JAGDQP010010662.1:13433-26709 GCA_022664845.1 Lepisma saccharinum
TATTATATTGACGATCTCCCTCATATGGAATTGTTCTTGCAATAATTCTAATGTTCTAAATGAAACAACTTCGTTATAATTCTTAATCAGCCGATATCCTATAGATGTATATAGACAGAAACCAACTAATTGCTTGATTTGTTCGCAAAAGATGATTGTATACGTTTGGCAATATCATATATGCGTATTTTTCAGTAGATAAATTATTTTTAAAGGACATAATGACAGTGAAAGGATCAGTATGGCTGAAACGATAGATTACTTTCGGAAAATCTAATATGGTCGAAGGTCAGACTCATTTTTTTCTATATGAATAAACGATTATAACATGGGAACAGCTTAAGCATGGTGGTAGCGAAGAATGTTTTGACTTCGAAACTGCACTGATCTGTACTAATTTTCTGTTTCTGACGGAGTAGTTGGTTGTTCCAAGATTGTAACGAAGATTATAGCAGTGTGCATAATAACTTCAGAGTTCCGTGTTATTTCATTTCGTAATGAAAGGATGCTAGTAGATGTAACTAGTGGTTCGGAATCTACTTTAAACTGTTGGCATCTCCATCGGTTTATTTTGCCCAGGGACGTTCAGGTCACGACCCTGTCTCCGGGTGACCATAAAGATCACTGTTTAGCTACTGGCGTCAATATTCGCCCGATTTCTTTTTCAGAAAGGTTTAGCGTATGTAGTGCGTCCATACTACTTCTGTGGATCTTCGCACCTCATGAATAAAAATAGTTGAACGTGTTGGTTTATTTCGAAAGAAGAGGAAGTATTTTTTTTAATGTTTATTTATTTTTAAGAAGATGTATTTAAAAAAAATATATAAACTCACTTTCTACTAAGTTGAAAAAGTTCGTGAGTTTTAATTCAGAACCATCTATTTCGTGCATACAGATAAATTAACGACAAGATTACCGGTACACTACACAAGTAATGTTTGACTTCGAATTTTATTTAAGGCATTTAGGAAACTGTGACTCAAATCGTATGGATGATCATGTAAGAATTGGTGGAATGAAGAAAGTGGGAGGAAACTGGATAATCCCGAGAAAAACCTCGCACGCGGTGTTTGTCTTCCACAAAAAACAATTATTAAGCGGAACAAGAGAAAAATCGTGTAATCATGTAAATTAAGTGGTCTTTCTTGCTGGGAGAGCGCTTAAATAAATGTTATTACTTCGAAAAGCACTAATTCCACAAGTTGCGTGAAGGACCTGGATTAACACAAAATTCCCAACTACACTTTCTCCAACGATAAATTCTGCTTGGACTATTTCCACCAGAAAAGTATTCTAACTGGGAAACACTATTTATTCTTTTTTTTTTAACGGAACATCTTTTTATTTCTCTTACTGTGTTAATGATTTATCAGTTGCAATGTACAACTAAATATCCCACTAGAAAATAAGACAAAAATACAATTGAATTCAAGAAGTTTATTTGAAATAGCTAAAAGAATATGAGTTATAAGACAAAGAATCCAATAAAGAAATTACATTGTGAAGATTCTTGTCACATTACACATACAGCAGTCAGAAACTATATTCACAGGATTGAAGAGTCACATTAGCAAATGCCATAAATGTATCATCTTAAAATTTTTGTGGGTGGTTGGTCTATCTTTTTATGGAGGCAACCGGAGACATCGCAAACCTCCGAGACACATCGTTACGTGATTGAAAGATATCATTAGTTCATTGAAACAAAAACATATAAACATTTATTGTTAACAAAAACTACATTTAAAAAATATATAAACATTGCAAGCTACCTTATTGCTATATCTTGTTTTGATTTCTTAAATGCCGTTTAAAAAAAGGAACAATGGTAATGACTAACACTTAATAACCTTTATAGCAGAACTAATTAAGTAAATAATAAACACAATGAAAACGTTTTTCTACCCAGCGAAAAACTGTTCTACATTCTATATTAACCGGTGAATTTTCTTATTCCAAACATAATTTATTAATTATTAACTTATGTTCTTACTTTTATTTTTATTTCAGTTTTTGTATTTTTTATTTCTCTGGGTAACAAGTTTGGGACCTAAATTGAAGTGTACATTTCCAGTGTCTGCCAATAACCAGGATTGCATTTAAATTTGGAATTGTAAATTCTGAAGTTGTTGTTCCAAACAATGTTACAAGATAATAGGATGTGGATGTTTCATTGTTGTTATCGTATGGATATACATATATTTATCGCACGCTTTGAAGAAAACAGGCTAGGCGTCGTGGAGAAGATTTACCCGGGATGCTAGCCTTTGATGGCCCAGGCAAATTGGAATTTTAAAGATCTTCAATACTAGAAAGTGGATGGGGGCTAGTTAGAAATTATAAGGCAGTAAATCCAAAACCAGCACTATTAATGCTGCAAAGTATATATTCTGGAACAAATGCGAAATATGTATTGAATAGTAATATATTTGTCATATTACAAGATATGACTACCGGTAACAAATATATTGAAAATAAATATACAGTAAATTTGTAATAAGTGCATATCAAATAGATTTGAATCAATATTAAAACATGCACCGATTGTATTCAGAAACTCGGAAGCAAGCTGCACTGTAAAATTGGTAATAAGTCCGAGAAGGTATACTTAATTTTTCATCGAATCACTCCTAACGAGTCGGTAGGTACTGTACATTTTTAACATTTAATTTCTGATTTACTGTGAGAACTTCAGCTGATATTAGAAATTGAAGTACAGAAATTAAATAGTTAAAATCACACTTATCAGAATCATGGTAAAACGTAGGGGATAATCATGGACATTTTACCATAATTTTGATACCCATGGGGTTATTTTCGTACCCAGTTTGAGAAACCAACGAAAGTTGGAAAGAAACTGGAAGCAACGTCTATTGTAGGCATCGATTTATTTAAACTGCTTTTTCCATTTAATGTTATTAGTGGTTGAACAGTCTACCTTACTACTGAGTCGCCCTAAATTTCGAGAACAAACTGAAGATTATAATATTTTTGAAAGGATGAATAGTGGGTTAAACTTCACTCCAAGATATTATTCAACATCAGGAACGTTTTGCATATTTTACTTGAAATAGGTAAAAGAAGTACCAAGTCCAGTCCCTCTGAAGTTTGTACTCATGGGTAAATTTAAGGCAATATTGCAGTAGAAGAGGTTCTGTACTTACATTCATCTATTTATTTATTTTTAAAAAATATACTACTGGTGATACAAGATAAGAACTCGGGTAATTAATATAGTAAGGTAAATGGATTTCCTGCTGTTTGTAGGAATGCAACATGAAATTTTTCCAGACTTCGAAACTTTATGGAGGAAGAGTGGCGTTAGGGATTTAATAGGTCATATTGAATACGTCAAACGATGTGGATATAACTCGAAAATTAATGACCCAGACTTTTGTATAGTGTATTTGAATTAGTTTCTTGCTGATGAATAAACTTGTAAGTCTTATAACCTCCAAGTAAATGATGCAATTGGTTATACGAAGGGGACTTTGTGATAATTGAAGTTAAATAGATGTGTATTGTGGATTCATATTTGTAAATTGGAACTTCGACGTGCTGGTGAATTCTGTTGGCATTAGGTGCTAGAAGCTACCACACAAGTGGAAAGAATCCAATGTTTTATTTTATGTTAGGCGCTTGAGAGAGAATAAATTCAGAAGCGAACTGAATTAGGCATATTATTTCACTAAATGATTTTGAATACGAATATACCTATGTGGAAGGGCGGGGCTTTAAACTGGACAGTGTTGCTACTAAGTAGTTAAGGAACATGGCATTAAGGTCACCCTTTACTATTCAGTCTTAAAATACATGATATACTGGTTCTTTGCTTATCACGAGCTGGAAGAATTTTTTTTTTTTCGCTTAAATTAGAAATTAAGTTAGTTTAACGAATTTGTATTTGCAAGAATTCACTTTGATTTGATAACAGGGATATGGGCAGATTTAACAGTTCTTGTACTTTCTGTATAGTTTGAACTTTCCAGAAATGTTTCACTTTTATGTAGTGATGAATGATCTCACAGAGTTTATTTCTCTCAAGATATTTGCACATTTTAAAAGTCTTTTGTGCGTTCAGTAAATCAGTTTCTTCTTGCAATGTATTTCACTCACAGGACACCACCTAGTTCATACGTAAACTCTAATCATGATAATTGCAGTATTTATCAATGCTTCTTTCTCATCTCGTAGATGAGCGCAGAAAATCAAACTTTTTGCTTCATACTTTAGTCATGTAGTCAGAAGGAAGGAAATATTATTTTCTAGTTTTTCTCTTGTGTATAAGGAAGAAAATTGTCTTCAGTTTCTCTTATGTTAACAACATATCAGGCCACTAATACTAGATGCAAGAAGTATGTTTTTGTTTAAGAAAAGCATTTTCATACAGCTGTCGTTTTTACCTATTCTGCAGACAATGCTAACAGCTCTCCCGAGCGAAATATTGGGGGCAGAAACCTGTCAGATGCCACAAAGCATCTAATTTACACTTATGTGCCAAAAGTCTAGAGATACCTACCTAATAATAACGTGTGGGACCCCCTCGAACACAGCGAAGTGAAGCAACTCGACATGGCAGGGACGTGACCAAGTCGCTGATAGTCCTCTGCTTAAGGGATGTGTAGTCGTTTAGTCTAGATTGCCGTCCACAATTCAGTTGTTGCAGGTTGAGGATCCTGGGCACGAGTAGGCCGGTCGATGATATCCCTCATGTGCTCGATAGGGGCATAAGGTTCATGTCCGGCGATCTAGCGGGCCAAATCATGCGATGGCACCCACCATTGCGGCCCGGTAATATGGCGCATTATCATCTTTTAAAATCCCATTGTTGTCAGGGTACACGAAGTCCATAAAGAACCGGGGTTTGTCACCAAACAGCTGAACATAGCACCGACCGGTTAATGTCCGGCTCAAGCGGACCAGAGGACCCAAATCATGCCAGGTAAACACTCCCAACGCCATGACAGAGCCACCACCAGCCTTGTTGACAACTTGGGTCCATGTCCTCATGGGATCTGCGCCACACCCGGACCCTACCATCCGCGCGTACCAATTGGAAACGTGACTCATCTGACCACGCTACACGTTGCCAGTCCTCTAAGATCCAATTTACGTCTTCCCGAGCCCTTCTGAGTTGCCGCCCGCCGATGGACAGTGATTAGTAGCTGCACATGTATCGGACTTCGGGTGCAATACATCATGGAGACCAAATCGCAGTGCACTGACCTCATACTCATTCCTGGGACGTGCTTCATTGATTCCTTCGGTCAGATCACGCACTGTAGGTTGTCTGTTTGCCCGGACGAGTCTGCCCCTCGCCGTCATTCAGCACCCGTGGGCGGCCACTGCTTTGCCCCTGATGGCTCGTAATACCCGCAATGCGGTACTCACGGTCCGGACGGCTTCCGAAACTGCATGCCCCATTCATCTAGCACCAACTATCATCCCGCGCTCTATAATTCGTCTATAATTCCCATTGGGTTACCATCACCACTGTATACGGCATTTCACTGCAATCACTGAAGTCAGCTGACCACACTGCAGCTGCTTCGTGCCGTTCGACCGGTTTTGCGCGATGTTACGGCGCCGTCAACTAGTTCCCTCCTACTATCCCATTACTTTCGGCATTTCAGTGTATTTTATATTATAAATACATAAACATTTAGGTACAGTTTTAAAAATAGGAATTTGTTCCAAGTTCAGCGTATTTGTGAATACAAGCAGCAAAAGAAGCATTTTTTAAAATGGCTTTCACTCCTTGAGGAAAAAAGGAAGGATGTTGGTAAATGAAAATATTAGTCAATGTTGTTGGTTTAGTAAAAGCAAGGAAATGTGAATCTTAGTATTTCTAATCTAATTGCGATAATTTTAAGTTCCTCATGGTAACTAGAATTGGATGGTGGAAATCTAATTTTCTTTCTTTCTGCGCACCATTGTTCGTTTCTTATTTAGTATTCTTTTCGACTACTGTAATTTTGGTTTCACCTATTACTTTACTTTCAGTAGTTTTGCGCATGAAATATTTCCAGAAGTAATAAAAGAATCAAGATTATGTAACTAATACAGATTTTTGAACTTAGGTATTCTCAGTCGTACATATTTTTGTTTGGAATCTTTAGATTGTCAAACTTCTGTTATTACACCCCTACCCTCCAGGAAGGAGGGGGGATAACACTGTAGTTTTGAGTTGTTACTCTCATGAATATATATGAAGTATCGCTCCTATCGATTTCGAATCTAAATCAGATCCTTTCTCAAGGAAAAAGACAACGCGAAAATAATTAATTGTTTGAAATATAGAAATAATATTGTTCATAGGTGTAACAATATTAAGCCTATTATTTTTTCGTGAATTCCATTTTTACATTGTATGAAGTGAGCAGTAGTGTACACACATTGTGATTTTCTCAGCATGTTGCTGTGGTAACTGTAGATTAAAGAAAATTTTCAATGAAGCACATCTTTCCGTTTCATTTTCACTAACTTAATTTTCGTATACTTACTTGTATGGTAAACGTCAACTAATTTTTAGGAGTCCAGAAGCCAAAGAATACAAGTGCGTAAGCTATAGTGCTGTTTGCCGCCCATAAAATTAATTTTACCAAGGAATGCAAGTGATGTTGACGAATAATAATAAAAAAGTTGGCGATAACCCGAAATAAATATGACACAAAATAACACACACATTTGAGGTTATGTATAGATTACTTTTTTTTTTACTTTTTGTGTCAACGTTACTTTATTCTTTGGCTTCTGGAGTCAGCATTTCTAAATAGCCTATTCCGTCAAAGTTCCAGATCCCTGAGAACTACTCTTCAGGAGTGTATGACATTGTTTTAACTCGTACATTTGTGTTACTAAAGGTACTCGTAAAAGCCAGTGTGTCAAAGATGTTCACATTTCCTTCTGGTAACAAGATTAGATTTATCCATATGCTTGAGATTATTGTTAATTATTTCTCCATGTTGCTCAGCTCAGCGTGTGAAATTCGTGTATTTCAGTGTTGGTAATGAAAGCAAAGTAGTTAGAAATTTAGAATATGGTAAGTGATCAGTATGAAACTAATGTTAAGATACTAAATATAGTATCAACTTAGGGTGAGTGCGCACTAACAACTTCTTTAGTGGACAATATTAAGAGGTTAACTCTTCTAGCACGCGTACTTCGACAGCTTGATATTCGCTATAGAGCTCTTAAATTAAGTGGGTTTCATAGATCATCCCCAGTTTTCAATGAATTTCTAGTTTCTTAAATGTTTTAATCTTGTATTATGTATTTCTGGTCGTTTCTCGGTCTGTGATGAGCAGTTCAATATGTTTGATGTGTACACCAGAAAACCAGAATCAATAAAAACTACACAAATATGAACATAAGTCTAGCTGCAACCGATAACATTGACAATTGTTACAGTGAATCGCCACAATTTTTTTTTTCTTGTAACAAAAAAATTCCAATTTTTTGTAAGCAACTCTAGCCAGTACGCGCCCGACTGGCTGAACATGCAATATGTTGTCGCAAACAGTAATTTCCTCACCCACCGACTGGAGTTTGTTGCCTCAAAAAATCACCATTATTGTGTTAGTAGTTATAACTATGCGATTTTCATCGAAACATCTCCTTTAAAATGAGAACTAACGTTCGAATTCGGAAGGAAAGATAGATTGACCAACAGGCTACTTTTGCAGTGAATTTTCACAAGAATTTACTGTAAAAATTCGTAATACATTTGGTATTAACTGAAAAGGATGCTTGAAATTCTTCGTCAACAAGCTAAACATTGCTATCAATATTTAGGGTTCTCCAGTTACAAACCAAGAATTCTTAGTAGAATTTTCGAGTTACTTTGATTCAGACTATTTTAAGACTTGAAACAGCCCAACAGTTGAGGTGAATTGTTTCAGAGAAAATCTCACTTAGTTAAAACATGTCTGTTCGCTTTAAGAATACACAGGCACAGAAAAGTGGATTTACCGAAATAAATAACATTATTATTATTATTTTGCTATATCTTAGTGCGCATACTTACTGTTTTTTGTCCTGCTAATGTAAAATTTTTAAGCTGTACACGATTTTAGTAACTGACTGTTACTTTGGATACCGTAACTTACGTGCCATCCTGTATATTACCAGTACATTTACAGATGATCGTATTAGTTACTGACATGTAAACGATAGTGAACACAAGAACATGTACAACTTTACGTAAACTGTTTGTGTGTTGGTACGTATGTCCACATGTGTGTTAGTGTGTATGTACGCGAAAAAAATACATATTGAAGTTTTAAACTATATTGAATATTCTGGAGAAAAGTCTGTTCTATGATCTAGGGGAAGGGAGTAGTTGTTTTGTTATCCTATTTCATGTATAAAACATTATATTAGAGCTACGGAATAAAATTCTTTTTGCAGTGCTGCTTTCCACTGAAAATGTTTAACATATGCCTTATCCTGAAATATGATCTACCGTATGTCGGGAGATGGTAATGTTTGTTTCAACTCAGCTAGCCATCATTGTTAAAAACGTTAACGGAAGTAGTAGTTAATAAATTGAGGCCTTCGAAACTAGAATCATCAAAATTATTTTTGTGAAACTTGTTGCGCACTGTATAAATATAGATGTGTGAACAAAACTAACTCGATTTAGAGTAACTTGATGTTAGATCAAAACTTTTTGCCTCTGAATATAGTTTTTATATGTTTTTCGAAGGCATCAATTTTAAAAATCCAGATTTTCTTTTATTTTTATATTAGTAGTATTAATACAGTTATATAATTTTAGCACTGAAATTGTATCCCTAATTCTATTGTTTATTTCAGGTTTAGCACTTAATAACATCAAAAGCAGATCCGGGTTTCCAAATGTAAGAGGGTGTGGGGTGGAATTTTGCAACATGAAGCGACTTAAAAGCAATTTTAAATTTCTTATTCGTACAAAAGCGGATTAAAACGGATAATATGCTTTGTACTAATACCGCTTCTTAACGCGATAGAAAACTTCTGGATTCCTTGTGTTTTTTTAGAAGGGAAACATTAACATGCGGAGTAGTAAATTCACAATGCACGTGATCAAGAACTTAAATAATTAATGAGTATATTATAATACTTAAATATTTAGTAACTGTAAACGTACTACTGTGTGTTTCTGTTAGCTTCGGATGTCGTATTAGGGTTGACAGTTTTTTCAGTTCAATGCAATTGGTACCGAATTTCTGGCTGTCGTTCAATTTTTCAATCGCTACAGGAACGTCTATCTCCGATAGTGACTGGACTGGACGTCTTGTTATAAACATTCCACCGTCACTTGTAGTGTTTCCACTACGATACATGTTAATTTCATTATTTTTACATTGTGTTCGTGGCGTTATTATTTTACAAAACTACAAGTAATTGAGACATATTATGGCACGAAGAACGAATTTATTATCGCAATTACGTACCTTGGAAACGTCTGTCACCATCTGCGTGATGGCTTCTTCAGTACCAACAACCATTTTCATGTAAATTGTTTTTATATGTCTGCATGAATGCAATTAATAAAAGGAAATACACTGTAAAAATATTATAAATTAAGTTGAAACATGTAAAAGTACGGTTATGTTTATACGTTACCACATCCCTTATTTTGGGAATTGAACTGTTTTTTCCCAAATACGAGATGATGTAATATATAAACATAATAGTACTTCCACATATGTCAACTTAATTTCTAATCCTTTTTAAACTGTAGTTCCTTCTTCAGTTTCATTAAAAAAAAAAAAAAAAAAAAAAAAAGAAATTAAAATGGTTGTTGGTACTGGTCATCAGACAGACGGTGAAAGACGTCTCCACATAAGTGAGTTTTCTGCCGTTGAGAAATTACAATTAATTCAAGATACGTAATTGTGATAAAAGTAAACGAGTTTCCTGTTGTAAACTCAGAAGTGACGTATCACTGCTTAAAATTGGTTCAAAGCGATCTTAGTGATGAATAATAAATGGCAGGTTACAAAATACAATATGTTCATAACAAGAATTTCAAAATATTCTCTCACACATGTAAATGCTTGTGAGAAAGGGAAAGTTCTACAAAAATTCTAAATGAAGCGCTGTGCCAGCCAGTGATTGATTCGGTCAGTGGGTACGGGAAATTTGGAACCTTTTGAAATCCGGCGAAAATATGGGACCTCGGGTTGTCGACAGATTATCGCATTCGCTTTTTTGCGCGTGGCCACAGGTTCAATTTCTGCCGGATCCGTTGAATGGAGTGATTTGGAGTCAGCTTGACCAAAAAGAAATTACATTCCTTAAAGGCTCATCAGCTCGTTTAGAACGTCATAAGAATTCATTCAATCGACCAGTAAACGGGGAAAATCTCCATTCCACTTCCACCTAAATCAATATATAATGACAGCGTGGAAGGCGATAGTAATCTGTACAAGGTCACAGTAATTGCGCGAAGCAAGTAGTTTTCTTGCTAATTAAAACTGCCGTGGGTTCTGGAAGTTCTAAATGTGGTTTGCTCCATAGCAAACGTTTCTCCAGCCATTCTGGTCTGTGAGCGCGCCTTTTCATTAAAAAAAAAAAAAAAAAAGAGCCAGTTATTGTCATGTAATGATGGTTCATCACGTTTATCCATTGTAAGTGTGCTGAAATTTTGATGATAGAAGAATGAACTGTTCCAATTTCGTGAGGTGTGTAAAGTATTTCTGTTCATCTTTCTGTAAAATTTTATTTGTGCTGTAGTGCATTACGTTGTCGCAGAGCTGTGGAGATTCTGTCGATTCGTTTGTGAACAGTATTGCGTCACGTGTCGTATTGAGGAACCACTGTAAATCTGCGCTGTTCTCACATCAATTACAACATTCAAGTTCAATACTATTCAGCTTCAGTTTCTTTTTTAGTACACCATTTTCTCAGTTGAAGGCACTTTGTAACTAGACCATACTAAGGCTTGCCTTTCTTTGTTCAGCTACTCAGACTTAAAGGCAATCGGATTTACACATCTTAATATCTCCACTTTTTAAGCGGAAATTCTTTTGATGATTGTCATGCGATGAATTTGTCACAATAGAAATGAGTTAAATTTCTTTTTATAAGCGATTGCTTTCAGTTTATGAGAAAATGGCAGATTAGGAGTATTCATCCTCAGATTCGATGAAATGCGAAGATGTTAATAGTTTTAGAGAAATTTCCCAAAAATTGAGTTTGGATGATGTTCAGATCATTGAAATTGTCTAATAGCTTTCTTTACCATTTAGAATCTCATGCCACCGTTGAAATAATAGAACGTGATTGTTTTTGAAAATCATTCGTGCCAAGGAACAGTTTTTTTTAAAGTTCCAAAATGAATTTTTAATTTAAACATGATCCGTTTGCAAGTCTCTTCTAAATTTTCGAAAATCTCTCTTGTTTCTTGAAATCTTGACATCCTGCCCTTAAGCTATTGCTCCGATGGCCAGTTTTTCGAAGACACCTTGTGTGTCACATGGCAAGTATTTCATGTTCAATTAACCGGGCTACACCGGCAATAGCTTTGCTAAGACCGGGTCCTACATCCATATAGGCCTGATGCGAATTTATTGCAAAGGATTAATTGATTAGTCATCCTGAAGCCTACTTAAACAGTCCGTGAATACAGAAATCATGGTGTCTACAAACATTTTCAGGTATGGTGTTGGCTTTAGCAGCTGGGAATATTACCGTGTGCAAGATAATATGAGACCACAGAGGACCGAAAGACATAATGTAGACATACTAGAAAGTAATGAAACAAGGAATGAATGAGTTTGTTATTCACGCAGTATACCCATAATTATCCGGAATGAACGATAAACTTCAAAGCAAAAGCACCTTCGAATACTTTATTCGGAACTAGGAAAGTGCTTTGGCATTAATCGTACCAAGAATGATAAAGATTCCCTACATAGTATTGAGAGCTGGTCCCACGTTATGTTACAAAAATAGTGGATAATATTAACCGGTCGAGTTAAGAGAAGACACACACAGAGTTATATTACGTCTCGTTGATTCCTCTGAAATAGTTATACTTCTAAAGTCTTCTTTTCTAAATAACTGCTTCATTGGAATACGAGAAGAGCACAATTGTCTTCACAGTAGGTATAACAAATGAACGTTACAGTTACACCCAGCCCCATGGTTACGCTGCTGGCCATACTGACTGGGGTTTTCCAGACTTTTGTTTCACCAGGAGAGTACTGGTGTGGTACCTAGAGTAACACCCTGGTCTCTACCTTCCTATTCCCTCGTGCATGCTTATCGAAGGACATCGTTTCTCAGATGTGTGACAGGCTTAAGCTAGCTATTTGCACAGTTTATATTGCTAAGGAAACTTCGTTGCCTCTCGCCTACATTTCATATGGGAGGAGGAGCTACAAGTGGAGAATATAAAATCGAATTGTTTGGTTTACAGACTGTCTAGTTCGTTGTGCTCAAGCGCACGAGGTGTAGTTAATTGATTGAAGATCTGTGAGCACACACTGAGGATAAATGTAAAGAATAGTGGATAAACAAAATAAAGGGTGGAAAGCAACCGAAATTTAAGAAAGTTCTGAATTTAGACGAAAACTGGGCCAGTCGTTTTGCAATGTTTTCCCGTCAGTATGGCTTTGGAGACTGAGAAACATTGAAACCTGTAGGTACAGTGTCTGGTGAATACTGTGGGTGGGGATTTTTATCCCTGTAATTCCTTACCATGTGTAGACGGGCGATGTCCCATGCACACCCGTGCGGCTAATCAGTGCCGGGCGTTTGTCCAACAATGTGGCCCGTAGTCTTTTCATCTGCTGACAGTGGACTTCCGCCCGATGATTGTCTGGTTCGGTGGCATCGATTTAAAATTTATTATACCGCGTACTTGGTGTATTTTGTAATTCGCCCGTCGTATGCCCTCGTTTTCAAACCCATGCTAAAACTACATTACTTATAAGATGATACAGTGTTTTGCATTGCGAAAGGGGGGGTCCTCCCAACTAGCTAAGTGGCATGCACGCTGTGCGCGTGGTTCCGCATTCAAAAACCCGGTGGGGTCACTTGAATGCAGAATCGTGAATGTCAGAGCCCACTTTTAACAAGCTACTTTCGGAGTCCATAAAAGCTCGTTCAGGAAGCTAGTATAAATGCAAAATATATATACAAAAATAAAAATCGACGATAGTAATGGTTAAAGAGGCATTCGTAATACTTGTGTGGACGAGTGTACTCTACGATAAGTCCAGAATAGAAAGGTGGGGAAATAGTTCCAGTGAAGGTACTTGAATGACTAGTCTTGGATTACAGA
>JAGDQP010010662.1:28634-54547 GCA_022664845.1 Lepisma saccharinum
TTTGAAAAGGGGGTGTGGGGAGTTTTCTTAGTGTATGGGGTAAAGAAATTCTTAGCGGCCAGATATATATGGATGCTTTTGGTAATGTTAATCGCACAAATTTTCACAGTACCTTTTTTGTGTAAAACAAGGCGATCTGTAGGCGATGTTCGTATTTGTGATCTCTGAAACTGTATGAATTGAAGTTCTTTTGTGGTTCGACTGTTAATTTTGTAAATTAAAATTGCTCATCTATAAATACTTGCGTGTATTCCTAACTTTTTTTTTTAAAAAAAAGGAAGAAGAAGAGTTCACAATACGTTACTTGTATGGGAAACTAGGAACACACATTTATCTTACCTGGTAGTATGCACGTCTTCCTCGTGAAATCAACGATCGAAACATAAAAATATCAAACACAAGAACAGTATCAGTCGCTCATGCAAGCTCTTCCTCAGTTGCACAGACGTCCTGTTGACAGATAAATATTGCTGAGGTAGAGTTCCCGTTGTTAAAAATAAAATTAGAATGTGTGATCCAAAAACCGACGATAGAAGAATATAGTAGCAATTTTGAGCATATCATGTGCCAGTTAAAAGTTAGACTGAAGTACCAAAGTGTGACCGGATGAACCTGTGTGAATATTGTGATAAAATGTGGTCATGATCAAAACTTCGTAAAGAATTCGAGATTAAATCAGTTCAGATAGCAACATATTGAAGAAAGAAATCTTGGAATGTTCTATTTAAACAAAGAATACCATACTTTATTTCGAATACTTTAATCATGATTAGTTTGGATTGTTTTTTGTTAATAAATGTTAATAAAATAACTTTCATAGACTACTCTTTCTTTCTTAGACTCTGATCTTACACTTTTACGTTCCCTTTGCATAAAAATAAAACCACTTTAACATCTCAAAGTTATTCTTCATTATACGTTATATGTTGGTATATGAACCGATTTAATATATTTCTGATTCTTTACGATGTTTTCATCATGGATAACCATAGTTTTATCACAGTGTTCAAACTGGTTCATCCGCTCACATATTGGTACTATAGTCTTTAATTTTTTGACTGGTTCATGACCTGCTTAACATTGCTACCAGATTCTTCCATCCTTTGTTCTTTGGCTCACACATTCTAATTTTATTCTTAACAACAAGGATTTTCTACCACAGCAATTTTTACTTATCCTGTTAACCTGACATCCTCTTACATACCTGAACAGCTGCATCAGAGCCTGAAAGTGCTTTCGTGTTTTATATTTTTGTGTGTTTCGATCTTTGATTTCACGGGGAAGATGTGCATAGTAGCAGAAGACACAATACGTTCATGGTGTGCAGTTGTTTCCTCACACTTCTGGTGTGTGGATATCCATTCATCATCATCATATTCCCTTGTTGTCCCCCTTCCCCCTTTTTTTATAATCCCTTTCGATTTACACCTTTAAACTTTTTTTTTCATCCTCATCTTTCTCCCGAATCTCGAAACAGTATCTTTCATGATTTTCATTTCTTTATCCATTCACTTCCCGGTCGTTCCTGTATGCATGTTAATTGTGATTGTTGATTATCTGGTAATTAATGACTCTACTTTCATACCAGATAATTATGAAAGTAGAGTCATTAATTATGTACACTTAGATTAATAGAAAGTGGCCTATGGTGATTTTTTTTGAGTCTACAGTGTGAACAGTTGGGCAGCATCGAACTAGTATACGTTGCAAGCATAAATATGGAAAGTTAATTCGAAAGCTACATCGAATATATTTGTTCAGAATTGTCATATTGTGCAAGTGGTCGGACTTAGAAAGTACACGCATCGGCGACTTTTTCTGAATCTGAGTGTACATTCACTTTTACATGAAATGGTCCAATTCTGTCAAAGATTAGTTCATTTCCAACAAATTGAAATTCCCTTTGCTTCTGCTGTCTTTTCAATTAGGATAGGACGTTCCCCTCATACACCTGACTTGATGTAAATACCTCTATCATAAGTCAATTAATTGCAAGTTCCTGTCTTGGCCAAATATTTTAACTAAGCGGACCTTTTTTGTGGACCTGTGTGTACGAGCAATGATTATTTTGAATTTGTGTGTATATGCTAAACGTAGCCATACTCTCCGAAAATAATGTTTGTGGACAATAAACAGAAACCTTTCAAAATGCAGTCCGAAGAGGTATCAAGTAAAATGTGGATCTATGTTAGAAAGTAGATCTACTTCATGTAGAAACGACACTATTAACCCTTTCTCTAAAATGAAGGAAGTTGAAAGAAATGTAACATCAGTATTATTGAAAAGTTGATGAAAACTCAGGTGAACAGCGTTCAATCTTCATAATAGTAATATACTTTTCTATGCTAGGAGAAACGTCTTTAAGAAGCCGCGGTAATTGGCTACGTCATCCTACAGAATAAGCGTTAAATTTAAGGTAGATTTTCACACGTTTCTAGGAATATTCATGGTTTTAGCAGGTTCTCTCGAAAAAAAATAAAATAATAATCAATAGTCCCTTCAGTATAATGCATGGCATTATCAAAGTAGACAAGTAAAGGCTTCATGGAGTATTTTTTCTTAAAAATAAAGATTATTTTAATAACCCACGTAACAACTTCATGTAAATTTCAATAATAATAATAATAATAATCGTTATTTCTAAACTGAATATATCTCATAAGGCCTTAAGTACCTTCACAATACCATATAATATAATGAAGGGGCTTTTGAGTTTTTTTTTTTCTCTCGAAAGAACATTATGAACATATTCCTAGAAATATGTGAAAATTCATATTAAATTGGACGATTATTTTGTATGCTACCATAGCAAAGTGTAACCATTTTCTTGTAGAAATCGATCAATTTTCTTTGTGGAGTTCAGGTCCACGGATATCTAATTTTGGTTTTAAAAATTGGAACTTAAAGTATGTTCCAAGTTAAATGAGAAACTGTGTAGAGTTGGCGATTATAGTGCCAATGTAGCATATACGGACAAACGAAATGCAGTAAGGATAAAGAAGTTTAGATTCTTCTTTTTGAAATGAAGTGAGGAGTGATCATACACTTTTAGCCTATTTTTAAAGTAGCTGTGGTATTTGATCAAATTAATGTTGAGGATTTGTACCTTTTTTTCCTAAGGTAAACTTTGGCCTACATACCATTTTTGCTTTTTATTTCAAAGTACTCTGTCTCCTACAGTAATGCTGTTGTAGTACAGATTTTCTCTAAATACTGTCAGCAAATGAACTCCTTTATTTCAGATCAAATATCACAGTTGTGTATTGCTTGTGACATATATC
Source organism: Lepisma saccharinum (assembly GCA_022664845.1). NCBI lineage: Eukaryota > Metazoa > Arthropoda > Insecta > Zygentoma > Lepismatidae > Lepisma > Lepisma saccharinum. The sequence goes on from JAGDQP010010662.1 coordinate 31,916, forward strand.
CTTTTTGTACTCCTTTTTTTTATGTGAATGTTATTTCTTTCGCAACAAATAGTAGTGCAAAAGCACATATCTAATTTGGGAAGGAGTTATTTTTTTAATATTATTATTATTTATCAAATTGATTTAGAATTAAGAAGTGAATGCACGATTGTAATATCCTTTACATTTAAGATTTATGGGAGGTTATGAAATTCTAACTTTCAATATCAGCATTGGCTGTCATGAATAGAATCAGAATTCGTAGATGGCCACTAAATAAGTGTATGCCTTTACGAGTAGGTACAAGGAAAAATGTGTTCCTCGGCATTCATATCAAACACAACGTCGTTAGTGAAGTGCTTACCTAACATCAAAATCCTCGTATGCTTCAGGAATCTACATTTGTCTATTTGGTGCTACGAACACCTAATCTGCAAATCTTGGTGGATTATTTATTTAAAACCCTTTTGTTCTTAACTGTCCGTCACACTTTAAAATTATTATTTTTAAATAATTGAAGGTGTTTTCATGAAACAGTTGTTTGCAAGGTTACTCGTAGTGATCTATGTATGTCATAATTACTTCATAATTTGTTATTTAGGATTTCGTCGTCTTCGAGAAATTTGGCTGTCAGCATGTTATTTAAAGTCGTATTGTGTACGGAATCGAGTCCTTCGCTATTCTCGCAACACCAGCTATATACCTTACGTGCATGAAGTAGCATGAAGCAATCCAAACTGTTGTATTTCCTTCTTAATCTCTGCTTTTCACCCTTTCTGCCGTTTTATGACTCGTTCTTAGTGTTTGTATTATTTAACATTTTATTCAATGCCAGTAATATTTAATTTACGCCAGTGTTTATAATTGATCTGTATGAGACGTCATTTTAAATAGTTCATGTTCAGTTACTCGCATAACTTTTTGCTTAAGATTCAGAAATTGAGACCTAATCATATCTTTTATAAGTTTGATCGTTGAATATCTCTCATTGTGAGGATACTCTGAACAATACTCTAAAAAATTCTTGAGCAGATGTGCTTTACATATTCAGAAACAATACGGTTGTTCTAGGAAAATGTTCCACTACCTACGCAGAAACCGGGAAATGTCAGTAATATGAATGGCTTCTGGGGAAGAACATGTCGTGAACTTTATTGATTATTAAACCCAATTTCTTACATACTTTCCAGCCCCCATTCCCCGTAGAAAGTGAAATATTTCTGCTAATATTTAGTTTTAATAGCTTGTAACAAAATGCCTTCAGGCGTTGTTGCGACGTATAGAATTTTGCAAATCAACTCACTGTATGTATATTTTGGAATAATGCCAACTAAGGTTCCCTTTGTTTTCGGGAGTCTGTGGAAATTACGCTAAAGATTTTCGTAATTTCGCACGTTTTGCAAAATGTTGTGGTTACGTTGTAGACTATTTTAAGTAATCCGGGTGTATATTGAAGTAACAACGTGTAGAGGGTACATATTAGCATACTATATGCGGTCCTGACACTTAGTTTCAACTGTTTTTAGAAGAATTCTATCATACTATAACATTCACGTAACAATTGTAGATAGACGTCATTTTTAAAATTGCATGTCACTGGCCATATTAATCCATAGTACTTTTTTTTTTGTGCGAGGGTGTTTAATATTACCCAGTTGAAAACCGAACTGTCGTGTGATAAGTCAGAATGCAGTGGGGGAACGGGAACGTTTTGGGAATTTTTTTAACTCCCTAGGCGAAACAACACTGCGAAATGTCTAGTTACAGTTAATATGCTTCTAGCAGCTGTCGACTGTCGATGCAGGGGCTGCCAAGATGAATTTCATAATACGGAAAGTAAGAAAATGAGAAAGGAGATAAAATATGTTCGATTAGATGTATTCACACATCACAGGGAATGGGTTATAACCACAGAAGTCGGTATAGAACATTTGTTTATTGTTTACATTGTGTAATATGTCAGGCTTTTTGATCTCTTGATTATTCAGTTCCTAAATTAGCAGTTCAGGTAACTGTTAATTTCATGTTGATTGAAGCGTTACTGTTGAAACAATGGATTAAAGTTAACGGGCTGCGTTATAGTTGATATTCACCATTGCGTATCAAACCAGTCTACAGAAATTGAATAGATACTACTTTGAGTGGTAGAAGGTGTTTTCGTAAAACTCAGTATCATTGTTCGTATTGTTTCGTTTACTTTTCGTGCGAATCGTCTCATGTATTCTACTTAAGCTTTTTGAATCTAATTTTTGTTGCCTTCCGTTTTCTTTTAATTTTTAAATCAGTGATGGTGGTAGGAGATTCGGTTTTAATGAACTAAGTGCATGAGTTACAAGACTTGTAATCCGTGTCCACTTTGGCAGCAATTGAACCTCAGGCGGTTCAGATATTGACAGCTGGCACTTCCTGAAGTTCACAAACCAATTCTTCAGACAAATTTAATCCAAATTCCTTTTCAGACATCCTGAAGCAACGAAGGATGTAGAAAACTAGAACAGAAATTTCATTCTAAATAGTTTCCTGGCTTATTGATGAGCAGTCCCTCAACTTATTGGAATGAATTCTGTGTCCTTCCTACATTTCTTTTCATTTCCTTTTATTTGTTACGTGGGATTATATTAACCTTCCCTGCTTTTTTTTTTCTTTTTTTTTGTGCTAAATTTTGAAAGCATTTACATTTTTTGTAGTGATTTTCTTTTTGTGCTAGAAACCAATATAAAGTACATTTAGTGTTGAATTTATTACTGCTTTCTTGAGCTGTGTGCCGAAATGAAAAGTGTGAAATTATGATGCTTATTCCGTTACAACAGAAGGAGATTTTTCTCTAACTAGATTCGACAGCACAGTTCTAGAAGGCAGTTGTAATCAACATTAACTGTGCTTAATATGCGGTTGTGCATTATGTATATCAAGTTTATTCTCTAGAAAGGGTAATATTTTATTTGGAGTACCTCATATATCAATTTAGTTTCTTTTCTTTACTGTTACGCTATACTTTAAAGAAGTATATTTTCACTTTTTGTACGAAATCGGTTCATTCCGTAGCAAGAAATAGCTGTTAATTACTGGAGAGATCTAATGAGTTTCCTCAGGAATGCAATTCTTAGTATTGTGTATTTGAAAAATTATATATGTAGTAGCTCCCCTTCCACCGCATGTTGAAGTATGTACTTTGTTTTGTCAATGTATCACAAGTACAGTGCGCAGTGATTGAGTTCCCGGCCCTAGAAACGGGTGGGGTGTTCATTGTTAATACATATTTCCTAGTGAAGGAAAGTGAGACAGTAGCTAGTTATAGCACAGAGAAGTAGTCTGTATTCATGTATAGCTACGCATTTCTTTCTGGCTTCGAGGAAGTTTCGTGCCTCGCCGCTAGATGCCTCTTAAGTCAGTACCTTATTTTCTTAAAGATCCTGATCAACTAAAGTTCTGTGATTGGTTCAGCATTACCTCTTGCTTAAATATGGCAGTATGAACTAATCATACGCTTGAATTTATCTGGATATTTATGAGCTATTGAGCTCCGGAATCCGCTTGAGACATCTAGCGGAAAAACAAAAAACTTCTTCCAAGCAAGAAAGAGATGCATAGCTAGTTTTGAATGTAGATTGGTTCTGTGTGGTTATAGTTACGGGTGGTTGAAGTGATTTAAGGTGATTTTGTATGGAATTGAAGATTTCCTGACCTGTATTCGTAGCATCTTGTTGGAAGCGAACACAGTACAGAACAACTTGTATTGCTTCTTACGGAAGGGATTGTACGAAAGATGTACACGCAAAGTTCGACATGGTTTTATTGGTGCTACAGTTCCTAGACAATATTAACTATCTTAAGTAGCGAGAAACAGGGTGTATTTTAAACACTTTTTTTCTGTATTATTAACTCTTACCTGTACATTATATGTAATTGTAAATCTCCGAAATCTCACCTTTCTTCAGTAAGGAATAGCGCGGGGACCCCACTATACACCCACAATAGAGCCGATAACTTGTAAAACGTCTGCGCATTCTTCTATAGTTTGAAATGCATACTAAAATAACTTCGTGATAGTTAACAGATCTATTTTTTGCTGGGAAGTAAAACTATTTTCGTAATAAAAGAGTGAAAGATGCTTGATGAAGGGTAGCGTAATTTGTGGAGATACTTGAAGAAAAAAGCTACTTTTTCGATGGGTGTGGGGATGGGTCTTAAGCTTTTGTTTCATAAAATAGATATGTCAGGGGAAGGTGGTACAGCTGAATGTTACCTGTGATGACAGTTTTTTTCTTTTTTGCATAATTGCGTGTATAAGCTAAGGAATTGATATTTTCTGCAGCTTTGAAATAGAAAACTCAGGTGCAGAGCATGAAGATTTTTCGATAGCGGATCCTCTTAATAGTGCCATAGGTCTGAATGACAGTGAAATGAACTGTCATTTTGTATTTGGTAAGTCCAGGTGTAGTATGTTTTGCCTTCATAATATTTTATGTACTTGTATGGAAGCAATTTCTGAAACTGACAACAATATTTGGTTCCGCCATTACTGACAAATAAAGCGAAACACATTCAATTTTAAAATGGAAATCAAGTAGTCTACGATATATATATATATATATATATAAACTTTCATAGTAATTAGCTTTAAAATTACATTAATGAAAAACAAAAACCAGAACTGTGTCAGCTTAAGCTCCTTGGCTGAAATGAGGAGCAACTTTATTTAAAAAAATGTTTGTAACTATTTGCTATGAAAAATACAATATTTTCATGTGAGTAGAATTGCTAAATTTATACATAAGCATATTTTTTTTGTATGTAATACGTAAAGTAAAACACATTTCGCGTTGATAATCCTTAATCTTAAATATATCAGCTTGATTTTGAAAATTTACGGTGGCATATAAGGACTTGTACATCAGTTTAAAAAAAACTCAACCCAAACACCTAACATACCGGGCAGTGAAAGTATATCTAGTTTTATTAATTTGGCGTGTTGACTGTTGAAATTGTTGCACATGGAATTGTCGATTTTTCTATAGTATCGAGCACATCGAAAAATGTAAGACAGAATGTGGCTAATACACGTGTGGGATATAAAAATATAGTTTTCTTCAGGCATATTATGTGCAGTTTAGTGAATTTCTGTGATTTTAAGCAATTAGATCTAATTAGCGTGTTGTTCTCCAAAAAGCAGCTTTAGAACAGTCTAAAATGACTAATTCTGGTATATTTAAAACAATCATCACTTTACATCATTAATTTTTTTAAGAGACGCGTGCGTTACTCTTATTCAGCTTCCATTTTAAGGAGAAGTTGTACATTTTAGCTACTGAAAGAAACTTTGCGTATCTGTACGGCGTAGTGGTAATGATTAGTTCACAAGAAACCACGTTTTTTCTGCTTTGTAAATAGTCTGAATAATCACGTGTTCGACGGTGGCTCAGTGGTGGAGCGCTCACCTCTGGTACTTGAGGTCCTCAGTTAGATCCCAGCTCACGCCCTATGGACTTTATGGTGGACTGACATCTTGTGCGTTGGTTTCTTTTTCTTTTTTTTTTTTCGTTTTCTTACTTTCTTCATTCCACCAATTTTCCCATCATCTATATGGCCTGTGCCAAAGTTGTCTAAAATTTTAAATAAAATTCAGATTTTGAATAATCACATAGTTTCGTATAATAAGAGTGTTTCGAATATATTTTTGTCATAAGCAGGACCTAAGTTCTTCCTTTTCGAGTACTTGTTGCAGAAATTCTCTGTTATTAAGTTAGTGTAAAATCATTTCACCATTGTATCAGAAACTTAGAAGTAATAAGTAAATATAGTGTATCTCTTTCGGGGCGACCGGTCAGTGCAAGTTAACGGAAAACGTAATCTTCAGGAACGTCCTCCTGTTGAGCTACACGAACTATAAGGCAATTTTTGTGGAACCGTTTTTTCTGAACAGGTGATTTTCACCTGGCTTCCTTATCGACGATTTTTTCTTGATCTAAACCCATGGACAAGTCACTAGAAACATTTCTGCAAAACCTCAACTGCACGTTTCCCGTAAGATTCACTTGGTCCTTCTCCAGGGAACACATAACTTTCCTTGATGTGGATGTCTGGCTCAAGAACAATTGACTTGAAACAGGCATTCACATCAAACCCACCAAGAGTATCCAGTATCTCCATTTCAACAGCTCCCTCCATACCAAACTCACTCACTCTTACGCTCTTGCTCTCCGTATCTTCCTCTGGTGACCTGCTCAAAAATTGTTTCAGTACCTTCTCCTCAACCTCACGGACTGTGGGTATCCCAAACACTTCGTCCCTAACAACTGCACCATGCTAGAAATCATCCTAACTTCAATCGGCCTCCCTGCGAAGTTCCCTTCGCTCCCAGTCTTCGCTCCCAGTACCACTCAGCCTTCAGTCCTTACAAAAGCTCCTCAAACTGGCACACCCCATACTCACTGCGTCACCTGAAACAAAGAGTTTTCCCGTCGTGTCCCAAAATAGTCTACCGCAAACCTCCGAATCTCAACACGATTCTCACCAGAACTGGATCAAGTCTGTCCCCTCGCCCCAAACCTGGCAAGTGCAATAGACCCCGCTACAGAACCTGCTCTATTTTTGATCTCAGTCTGACCTTCGAACATCCTGTCACTCACAAGACGTACACTTTCAGGCACTCTAGCAGTTGCATATATTCGAACCTCATTCATCTACTCTGTAACCTATGTTCCGCCTTTTACGTTGGCGAAACTCAAACCATCTCCTATCAACAACCATCGCTACTCCTCCAAATCACAACTTCCGCACCTCCCCATACCTGAACACTCTTCTTATCACTGCTGCACATTTGACGAAACATTTCGAGTCAGCACCCTGAAAATGCTGAACCCTGACTCACCTGCCAGTTAGAAAGAGATGGGAACAGACGTAAATCTTTATCCTTTCCGCCAACCATGAACCCGACCTCAACTGTAACTCCCTGCAGCGCAGTACTTCTATTCTCATCGTTCCGTCTCTAGTAGGACCTTTATCCTGTTTTTCAATATTGTTTCTTTATTCTCCATTTCCGGTTCATCTTCATTATTTTTCTCCCCCCCCCCCTTCTGAGTCTACCCTCTTATCCCTTCAGGAAGCCCCTTGCCTACTCTAGTAACTTCGCACTTTTTTCTCCATTTGGTGTTTCTTCCGACGCATCTAATCATTTTCCCGCCTCCATAACCTGGCCACACTGTTACCCAGCATCAGTTAGCATAATGGCTTGTCCTCAACACAAGTCCCGGACCTGTCCGCTCTGTCCATTGTTCTCTCCTACCATGTGAAAACGCTTTTGCGAAACGTTGCCGTTTTTCTATTGTGTTTGTGAGGTTCGTGTACGCCTGTCTTGGTATTCTAATGTATAAGTATTCTACATTTTTACTTTCTTATATATATGTAGGGACGAGACCTAGCTGTTTATGAACTGTTTTAGCCTTAAGAGGCACAAAATAATCCTGAAATCGGCCAGTACATGTGCAACAAATCAATAACTTCACTTACTGGATTGGGAATATTGCCATAGTCAGATTCCATTAATAGCTTTGAAATACTTATAAGCTTGACTTGTGAAGGATTTTTGACAAACCAGTTTATATGGATAAATTAAATTCATATTCCGTATTTCTCACATTGACATTCATTCAAAACCAGTATCAAATCATCAACATTCTATCAGAGTTTTACATTTGTAGTAGCAACATTCTCATGGAAAGTTATTCATTTGTCATAACCATTTGGCGTTAAATATCGTGAATTGTTGATATAACCTTAGTACATAGAATTGTAAAACAATGTCTCCATTAGAGAAACTTACGAAGATTCAGAGTAATTGCTATTTTTAAAAATATTTCATTATTGATTACGAATGTGGATTCTGCAACATGATTTTGGAAATAGTATATACTTTAGTTATGCATGGAATATGTTGAAGTACAGTATATGGTTTCAGTCTCAGCGAGCGAGTCGTCATTTACAGAAAGAGGTTTGAGTACATAACTGTTTTAAAATTGTACAGAACATGATCTTTTTTTTCAGAAGTCAATTCAATGCACGAGAGAGTTGCTATTCATACAAACATATAAATAGTAAAAATTTGCCTTTTGATGAGACTTCCTACTTTCTGCAAATGATGATTCAAATAGTGTCTGATGTCTCGTTCTGTAAAGCGTGTGATGAAATTGCTATGACCTTGGTAATGCATCATTGGAAAGCAGACTTCAGTTTTCAGCATTGTCTCTTTGAACATCCATTACATTTTCTAGATTGAAGTTTTGATCTATTTATTGGTGTACGGAAAATTCTCGATAATTTTCATCTCGCATACCAAAATTCTACATCATTGTTGTTTTTCTGACATTATGTAGAAAACAACATGTTGCGCAAAAAAATTACTACAATTTGTGTAAATTAACCGTATATGAGCAGCTGACAACCGTAAAATTTGAAGTTCTTGTAGATTAAGAACCTTTACTAACGTTTATGTAATTAGCTTGCTTTATTTTTACGAAAATTATGGAAATATATTTATAATATCAGGTAAGTATGTGAATAGATTTATCCATCTATGCATCCGTAACAGCAGTGCTGGAATTTTGGTCGTAACATTTTTGGTCACCGGAAGAATAATGGTTGGAGATAGTTGTGGGTCTGTTGAACTTTTCCTTTAAAGAACATTTGAAGTTATATGATGACCTTAATGATTAGTCGGAAAGGCTAATTCCGAAATAGTAATCGCAGTATTATAGCACTTCCAGTGTTTAGTTTCGAAGGAAGCATAATGAAAGTTTTATATCCTCGACAGTCAGGAAGGCCCTTGTTAGTGTGATACTGCTCTATTAGAGAGAAGTCCTACTAGCGCCTAGGTGTTAGGAGATTTGCATCCATTCGTCATTGTTGGTTATAACAAGTATTTCTGTATTCAACGAATAGTCATAGACGCTATTTTAAGTTGGTATGCAGTAAGACGCAATCCTACAATTGGTTGGAGCCTTCCTTTCTGTCGAGCACTGAATATTACCCATTGAAACGAATGTGTATTTCATTAGCTCAACATCTCAGTACCAATGAACTGCAGTAGACTTTTCCAGATTGATCATATTTTTAGATAACCTTTGATATTATTTGTTCAGTTATTACTGTTCTTACTTTCACTAGCATATGGCAAGCATTTGTCATTTTTAGAAGGGTAAATAGACATCGGAATTGGGGAAGAATGATTATTGTACATGGATAACGCACCAACCCATTCAGTTGCAGCTTACGCCAGTTTTCTTTACGCCAGATTGTAATCCCAATGAATTATGATCACAATGAAACTATTCTTAGAAAGTCTTCGCTCTACGATGCAATTGCCATTATATTCCCTCAAAGAAGCCTTGCCACCATATTACAGTAAATTGATGACAGTCTTGTGTGGAGAGAGGAGGGGAGTATGTGGGGAGTGATGCAGGTAAGTACTCTTAGCTTTTCCACATGTATAAAAATATCTGTAATGGTGTATTGAAATACACTCAACTTTCAGTATGCTTTCGTTAGACCAGTTGCTTTGATTGTAAACCGGTCTGCTACTGGGAATTTGGACTTTAATTCTGCATTAGTTCAGTTTGTGTCCACTGGTATATACTGACTCGCCTCACTCTATTTGACATCTTCAGTTGTTATAAGACATATCTTTCTTATTTTGATGATATGATTGTCTCATGCCTACTGTACTGAATTTTCGGAAATTCAGTTCAGTACAAATCTGTACTAAAACGTTCTGATTTTACCAAGAGAACAGTATTAGATTAACATTATCTGGACAAAATTGGGTGTGGGTAGTTGTTTTCTGCATATGTATACTACATTGTACAAAGCTGATTACATACGTATTTCTCCATATATTTTAAGTTCCTTTACAAAAAGAATCGCGAATAAGTGCGCATATAACTTTAAATAATGAGTTATACATTCTTTTCGTGTATGCATCATATTGTAGAAGTTGCGAAGAAAGTTTCAGAAATTTGAAATATTTTCTTACCTATGATATCTAAAAAAAATCTACTTAGGAAAATGCAGTGCAATGAATTATTGAAAACATTGTTATATTTGAAGTCTACAGTTTCATAAATATACTCACATTGAGACTTTTAAAGGTTATACCAAACAACGTATATTTCAGGATCATATTTTAATTGTGACCTAATATTGCTGGCAATGTGTGCCGTTATCCTAGGACATAATATACAGACTATTATTGATGGAGTGGGTGGGTATCATTGTATTTATTTGGCATTGTTTGGCGACTCTGAAGTATTTGGAAAACATCAGTGCCATTATTATGATTTTTTACTTTAAACCTCGTAGTAAGTTCTCATTTTCAATACAGACTTAAGGAATGGTAATATCGTTATTTTTCGTCTAAATAGTGCCCAGCTCTACAGGCATGTTATAAAGTATGACAACGAGTATCATTCTTGTGTTGTAGTGAAATGTCAGAAGTTGGCAGACTGGTTGGGAAATACCTGAAACTGTTTTCTACAAGAGACTATAGACAATGAATGCATTCTGGTACTACAATAGTGGCAGTTTTTTTTTTTTCTGTAAATGTGAGAGCGAGGGACTACGAAATTTATGGTTTCTTGTGAAAAAAAGAGGTCAATAGAAATGTTACGTGCATATAAGAAATTGTTCTAGATTTTCTGATGAAATGCTGGACTGACATCCCTAAAATACTAAAAAAAACATATGAACAATGTTTGCTTTTTTTCAAGTAACGTATGATGAATTGGGCGGAATTTTGGTATGTTTCAGGATGACTGTGTCGAGAATTGAAGCCTGCTTTTTTTTCTGTGTTCTTTGCCAAGGCCATTTTTTGTACTATCTTGTTCTGTAACCGTGGTTGGATTTCTTGGGTTAATTAGAATCTTTAAAAACCCGCTGAAATGTGCCTTATGAAGTAACCGTTTGGTGAAGTGTAGTCTTCGTGGGTTTTAACACTAGAACAACCAAGGTAAAATTGAGTATACAGATAATCAAGGATGATGGGAATTTTTACGTTGTAATCGGTAACTTTTAATATCTGTTTTTCATATAATCCTGTTTTCATCTTTAGTTTACTTTGAAAGATCCATAGAAACCATGTGATAATCACGGTTAAAGAATATTGGGCTCCGCACATTTCTTCATTTTCAAGTGTATGTTACATAGATATGTTCCAAGCAGTCCAATCTTCTGCTGTTGCAGATACGTATCAGTACGTATTATTGGTTTTTCCTCTCGGTCGTTCTCTGTAAGACTCTCCTTTGATTGTTCTAGTGTAAAAATATGTTACGGTAGACTTAGTGGCCGCTTGGTAATGAAATGTTCCATTACTGAGATCTCCACTGTGGAGAAATAGCGTGGGTGTATTGATGTAGGGGAAAGTCTATAAGGGGGAGTGACAGCACAATAGATTGCGCGCCTTGTTCTACGGCGTCTTAGTTAAAAGAAAACAATGTCGACGTATTGAAATTGAAATGTCCGTGAAATAGGTTTCGCCTATATCAGCAATTGATTTTCATAGGTTATTTAACGAAATTTAAAGTATTTTTGAAATGAGTGTCAATACTTTTACATGGATGGTGTTTTTGCAAGCAGATCTTTGGGAGTTATTTTCGAATTTATCATCATTGACACTTGAGTGTCATACGCATTAATTTGCAGACACGGGTCATCCATTGTACTTCCTTTTGAGATGACTGACTACTGTGACTACAGCTATTACTGTGCTAATGTATTAACCGTGGATTTCTTAGCAGGGCTTCCGATTATGGAGGATGGAGTCATATAGGTTCAAATCGTTTCATTTGTTTTGTCTTTATAGTATACGCTTTTAAGTATTACTAGACTTTCTGCATATATTTATTTGTTCCTTAATAATACCGTTCAAGTGAATCATATTTTGTACCAGTGATCGAATCCATGATATTTCAGTATCACATTATTGATATTCGCAACTTGTATTGTTTTTGATTGAAGTAGATACCTTTATCTGATTACACTTCTGGCATAGCATGATTTTAAAATGAATTGTAAATCATCCGAATAGATATTTAATGTAGTGCTTAAGATGCTATATCGACGTATTCAAGAGCGCTTGAGTTGAACAGAATTGTATTTATGGCCAAAGCGTCTTTGGCTCAGGCTGGTAGAGGAATATGGGAAGGAAGTCTGCTTAAATTGAAGGTATTATACCTTCATTATGGTGGTGTGATAGAAAAACCCCAGGCATAGAAAAGTTACAGCCATTATGTAGATGTAATGAATAAGACTGTTCCTTTAAAATATTCCAGCTGCAGTTTTTTTTGTTTTTTTTTTCATAGAATATTTGCGAGTATTCTTATGTTGATTGCACTAAAATAGTTTAGGGTACCAAAAATGCGTGCTGTCAGTCATTGTAAGATATTTTATAATTCTTGCTGGTATAGGTGTGTCACACTTCACGGACATCGAAAGGGATATAAGTGGGGAAATGTAGCTTTCACATTTAAAGCAATTTTAGTTCTGCATGATACTTAATAGGGAACATTCTTGTGCGGAAATATCCCCATGACCAAATGATCCAACATTATTTCCTCGACCTTATCACCCATGTTCCCCATCCCCACCTTCTAAATAACGTTTATATTTTTATTTGAATGAGTTGTGCTTTGATTTTACAGGAGACAACGATGTACTTCAAGACCCTTTACTGGAGTCGTCATTGTACGATATATTGGACGAAGCTCTGAAGGACTGGCCTGATTCTAAAGACTTGAGGTAAGTTATTGATTTTATTAAATTTTGAGTGAAGAAATCATAGTGTTAATTTAATGTATTAAATACTTTAAAATTAAAGAAAAACCCTGATTTTCCTGTTTACTGGCAACTTTTTTTCCCCCTTACTATAGAGCTAACACTGATGAGTAGATAAATCAAGTTTTGTTCTTCGTCAGGCTGATCATCAAAATGTTTGGCAGATTAGAGATTGTTGTAACGTAGCACTGTCCCATTTCCCCCCCTTATTTTATTGTCTGTATTTCATTGTCGAGAGTAGCCGACACATTTTGCAGTATAGTGTATTCAGCTCAGAAATAAATGTACTGGTATTGGTGAGAACAAGCAATGGTTGGATCAATAATGTTAATTTCAAGGAAAGGAACAGAAGTGCCAGACAGGCTCATCAAACTTGGATAAAATATATCTTGTGCATGTAATGAAGTATACATTATAATTTAAGATGTAACGTTACTTTAGAAAACACGTTTTTCGTGAGTGAGAGTCAATTGATAACGGCAGTCTCCTTTCATTGAATTCTGTAAGAAGTTCAATAAGTTTTCATATTTTCCATCTTAAATCGCCCATAAGCTGAAATTCCCCTTCTCCACCACTAGAATGCCCGATGTGATAGCCCCGAGCTTGGAAGTTGCACGCAGAATGTGAAGAAGGTCGTACCATAATACTTCTGACAGACTTTCCAAAGGCCGTTTGACTTGCGCTGAGTAAACACCTATTTCAGCCATCGAAGCCTACAGAAATCTGTGGGGAAGGCGTGTGGAAACTCACTGGGATAGACGAAAATTGGATCATTTGAATGCTGCGTTATCACTCAGTCCGTTCCTCAATGATAAAGGCATTGTTTTTTTTTTTTTTTTTTTTTTCGTTACTTCAAAGTTAATAAGAAAAATGTTTACGATCATCTTTTCGACGTTGTTTTCCTTCAGTGTTTATCACACCATTCGCTGTGTTGGGTCCATCGCCATCACACCACACGAAAGGAAAGGGGGGGAAGGGATATTTCCATTAGGCAGTTGAGTCCTATTGTGATTTACATATAACATTGCAAATTAAATAGTTAATAGGTTACCAAGTAAAAATAATTAGAGGTATAAGAACACGCAACATTTAATCAAAAACAAAGGTTCCAAGTATTTGAGATTACCGTATATTGCAGGAGTTATACAACAGTGGAAGAAAACTTTCAAGGAACACACATTAATTCAAAGGATACAAGAGTTAGTTCGCTGAGAACATCAGTGTTCTACTGTTTATAAAATCACTTATACAGAAGGCCGATCGGGTTATATCCGACTGATTTGGCAACACTGCCGCCATGGCCGAGAACCTTGACACTGGTAATGCAGTTGGTTTGGACTCAGCTTCCACGCGTGGAAGTGGCTGTTCGTGATGGTGCAATGCAGCCTAAACTGAATCGCTGTTGGGAAGAGTACGTCGTGGCCCTTTTCCACGCATTTTTCGTATACCCGAATAGTGAAACAGTGCAAGGAAGACGGTTTAACCCTTGAGTTGACCACTGCGAAAGAGAGCAGACCCAAAGTGCGCCCATGCAGAAACATTCGCCAACAAAACAGGTTCGTTTCAGGGCACCAGTGAAAGTCTCGTCGGTGCCACGTGATGTTCGGCGGATTGCAGCCCGGGAGAACCCACCACCCCGACATGTCTTGACCCAGAAGTTCAATGTGACAGTCAACTGTCAGCGATTTCATTTGTCGCCATCTTGGCCTGCGGTATATCAATAAGGGCCTGATTTGCTTGTCTGTAAGAATATCTAAACTGAACTTGAAAGAGACGCGAATACTGAAACCCCTGTTTCATGTCTCAACTTTTTGTTGGCTCGCCCCTACTGAAGAAAACAGGTGATTTCGAAATCGTTAGAGCAGAGCGTATATACTATTTTTGTCTACACACAAGAATGTCGGGAAAAAACGAACATAAATTATAGTTAATTTTACAGTTATCTCAAAATAAGTCACAAGAGCCTAGCCAAAAGAATTTTGTTCACACCCAATAATAGGTACTTCGTTATCTGGCCACATTGATATTAATTTCAAAGCTATGTAATGTGATACTGTCAGTCTTTTTTCCTCCACTTAATCATTCCTCTTCAATATAGTATTTCATGTTTTTAATGCTTCAAAGAAGCAATAAGTAGATAATTCGTGAAACGTCAGTTATTAACGTTTAGACGGCCAGTGTTTTGACGAAAATTGTAATCTTTACTTTCATGGCCTTGGACATGGTCCTAATTATAGTAGCGTCATGAATAATACCTCATTGGAAAGCTTATGGAACACAGACTCCAACAATGTAACTTTTGTACCGTTCGTAAAAGAAAAAAAAAATCTGAAATTCATGGCACACTGACAACACTGTCAATTATCGTACGCGCCCGAGAATACTCTAGCGTGTACGCTATTCACTTGTGACAATATTTAGAAATGGAAGTCATTGATGCCTTGGAAAGTTAGATAAAAATTCACGTACAGGATATCACCAGCTAGTTTTCATTACTTACTATTGATAGGGGTAGATGGGGTAAGTGGGGACAAACCTGTTTTCATTGATAGGCTAATAAATAACCTGTACAGAGTACTTAACAATGAAAAAAAAAGTATGTTTTGGCCTGAAAACAACTTCCACATACCCGTCAATTTTTGGCTCTCCAAAAGTACCTGGTCCACTCAAATGAGTAAAATTTTAACAGTAAAGCCAAAAGTCAGTGACGTATGTATGTAATAAAATTTGGTGGGCAAGAATCATCAGTATGGGTGGTACTTGAGTGCCCAACTTACCTCATACTTTTTGAATTTGGAGTGAGTGGGGACGGAGTATGGTGGATCAGAGTATCCAAGTTGATTGCAGGAACTTAACAATACTAACTAGAGCAACAGGACGAACTATCCCAAGATGTCTGATTCATTTTTAGTGGTACAAAACAAGATTTTGGAAATTCTGAGATCCTGTTTTTAGTTATTTTACAGAGCACATTATAAATTGCCTGAATCTCTGGTCACATTTATCATAAAAATATAGAACTTGAATTGTACAAAAGTAGATATTTAGGACTTTGTCCCCACTTACCCATGGATATCACCAGCATAAACAGGAGAAAAAGAAGGGGTGTCCACACTTACCCCACACTCTTGGGTAAATGGGGACAACAATATGATTCTACCCATTGATATCACCAACATAAACATAGGAGAAAAAGAAGTGGTGCCCCCACTTACCCCACACTATTGGGTGAATGGGGAGAACAATATGATTCCTAACAACAATCGTTTTGATGTACAGATGAATCATATGCCTTAAAGGTCAACAACTATATTTGTCTGTGCGTATAGTGTCACTTTGGTTTAACTATAGGCGTTTCTTCCACAGCTATTCAAAGTTGAAATTTGCTAAGTGTCCCCACTTACCCCATCTACCCATACCTATTTTTATGCTTATATGTCCCTTGGGGGAGTTCGCCGCCCGAAATGTGGGGGAAGGGTGGAAAGAGGTAAAAACTCGAACTTTGCCCCTCCTCCTGGGATACGCGACACGAATGACATGCACATCGTTGGAAAGCTCCATCCCTCAGGAACACATTGACACTCAGATCATCTCTCCAGCTTAGTTAGGAGGTGAGCTATTGAGATTTAAAGTGTTGACTTGACAGTCGCGTCATTATTCCTCTAAAGGTTAAGCATACATGAATAATTAAGTTCCCCCACCATTGAAACTATCAAGGGACAGACCGTAAGTACATGAATCTACATATCTTTAATAAAAAGATCTCAGAGGAACAGTATGATATGAATTGTTGAAAACGCTACAGGTAACATTCCTTTACAACGAACGTCATTATAACGAAATTTCCGTTAGAACGAAGTTCTTCGAAATCCTCGCTCAATTCTTGTTCTCCAATACAACGAAATAAAATCACCAGTCCCGTAAAATTCGTTATAACGAGATTTTACCTGTAATCCGTTTCGTCGAGTTTCTCTGTCATTTGCACTTCAGTTACACAATTTGTCGGTTTAAATATTATTTCTTGATTCCAGGTATCGACACAGGATGCATCCATCTTTGATCGGGGGAAAGTTTGGTAACTTCAACTATTTTGTTGTCCACAAAAAGAACTTCAGTACATTTTACTACGTTTACTGTTCATCACATTCTGAGCCCTCTCCACAAATGTCTTGATATTTGTAACTATGTCTCGCCATGACTGCGTTCTAGACAAACCTTTTTACCATTCTTCTGATTCCGTCTACCGTGTCTTTTCTGTTGAAAAAATCCATTTTAATCTAGATATTGGCACTAAAAACAGTAGATTGATGGTATTTTACATATTCTTGAACTCGTCGCTTTCTATAACGAAGAACTTCACAAATTCTGGTGGCCAGCAAACTGCAGTAAACACCGTCGTTTGATTGTGTCCCCAATGCCCTGCTTGCATTTCATGAGAAAACGATATAGTGTTCTGAAAAGTCCATCTGAATTACCACTTCACTGTTCTTAGTTTTATCCTTAGTAGTTCCAAATGAACCAGCTTTAACCCGCTTCACAAAAGTATGTTGCAGATAGAATTATTACTCTGTTGTAAGAGGCAAAATAATAATAATCTCAGTGGAGCCATGGTGACGTGCTGGCTTCGTAGTTGAGAGGCTTCGTAGTCGAGATTGAATCCCGGTGACATGTCGACCAAATTTGTTAGGTTTTCCCTCAGTCTCAGGAGAGGAATGGTTCGATCCCAGCGGCCGACCATCCTGACAGGTTTTTCCAGGGTTTATCCTCAGTGACTCCAGGCAGACTGGGATGGCACCTTCCACATAGACCCTGGGCCTTAGACGCCTAAAGGCTGTAAATAAAATTCAGGAGCGGAATGTTGTGATGGTACCTTAAATGTGGGTCTAGGAGCTTCGTCTATTCCGTTTCTTGGACGAGTGAAGTTATTAATTTGTACATGTGTATTACCATGTAAGATACCATTGATTCTTTTTGTGCATTTCGCAAGTCACCATTTGCTGATTTAAAGAATAATCAACACCACCTTCAGACATCCAAATTATGAAACTCAACACTGTCATTATAGGACGCACTGCCCACATTGCTCTTCGTATGACTAGACACAGGGAATAGCAGTTGTTTGGGCATCTGTCGTGATATTTAAACGTGATAGAGAAATTGTTGGTGTTTAAAGAATACGAAGTGCACTTAATGTTTGAGGTCTACTACGGATATACAGCGACTGTTATTACAGGAAACAATACTGTATATGGCAAGGTACCGTTGATATCCGAAAGTGTGAAAGGTTGACCCACGAATCATTTCTACATATTACACCGATATCCCACCCGAGGAGAAACCAGTCAATTTACATAACGATGTGCTGAAAGTTCCTGTTGTGGAGAATCCACAAATAACGGCCCAGAATAGTCATAATCCTGCATGCATCTCATTCAACTGTTTACATACATGTAGAGGACCTTGGCTATGCGTCGAATCAGGATGGGTGAGCTTACTGTCCACAACATGTAACAGAGTTTGAACTTTGTTCTTTCCGACTCTCACGTGATAAATGGGTGCAATTTTTGACAAATTAGGTACGGGGAATAAGAAGATTTTTATGTAATTATATCCATCTTAAATGGCATTGGTTTCCTAAAAGAAACATGTCTTCTGGGTAGACCAGAACTTCATTTCTACAATATTCTGTTCTGCGTTTGATCTAATATGCACGGAATAATTTGTGGTAAGCTGCTAAAGAACCAAACCATAACAACATAGGTCTACTGTAAACTGCTATATAATATAGTTTACGCAATGCTTTGCTGGATAACCTTCCAGCAGTAATTTAACGTAAATGTAGTAACCCCTACAAAAAGGGCTCTGGGTTCGAATATATATTTGATCAGCGCCATCACGCAATTCAGAATTGCATGCAGTGAGGTTATCCTAGCAAGAAGTAATATGGCCGTAGTAAGTCAATTTTCCAATGGGTTAGATTTGTACCGCACGAACTTCAGGGTTCTGGTATTGGTTACGTTAGTATGTATTGTGCACAGTTTAGTATTAGCTTCTGCGCATACCCTACATGCTACTTTAACTACTTTAATTATCTTCTAAATGATAATTTACTAACGTTGTACAGAATGCTCATGCAAGTATTGACTGAGTTGAAACATCCGCGCTAAAAGATACTTCATTGCGTCTAATGAATTTGTCAGAGATTGGCATAAATTCTTGATTTGACATCCTCACTCAATTATGTAATATGCCAGCCATTGCAATCAATCAACTAATACCAGCTTGATATTAGATTATGCATCTTCATCCTTCAAGTAGTAAATGAGATTAGCTTCACTATTCCAGTAAACTGGTAACATATACATCGCGAAGAATCAACTTTCAGTATTTGATTGAGATATCCATATCTTTAAAAAGTTACTTTTCTCCTATTGCAACCACCAAAGATATAAAAGTAAAACTAGATTTTCGCAGAATCATTCTTACATACCACTCTCTTCTGAATCACACTTATCTATCTTTATAAACACTATCATTCTAACTCATTACAGCAATATAAGTTTTGGGTGTCCGCATTCAGAATGCGAAACGACACACCGCAA
Organism: Lepisma saccharinum; assembly: GCA_022664845.1. Classification (NCBI taxonomy): domain Eukaryota; kingdom Metazoa; phylum Arthropoda; class Insecta; order Zygentoma; family Lepismatidae; genus Lepisma; species Lepisma saccharinum. The sequence continues at coordinate 51,319 of JAGDQP010010662.1, forward strand.
GAATGACACAGATGCAGGAGTTCGGATGTTAAGACCTGCCTCATCCTCCCTATTTACTGCTGCTTGCACTACGATTACAACCTGTTTCATAGTATGCAACACCATATTGGAGAAAAAACCCTTCGAAATGTTGCAGTTAAATCTTCATTGAAATTCTCTGACCGAAATCCACGGACTGCTTCAAGTCACGGGATTCATAGTGTTCCAGTAATGTATTGGGAGTTTTTATTCACTTGTTAGGGAAGCTGCTGTATTTACGAAATAGCTTGATATTTGCACAAAGACAGGTAGATGAAGTACATTACAGTTCACACAATTCTCCTCGAAGTATTTGTAGTTATTTACATTGGAAACCGATTAAGAGCTGAAGAAACTTTAGAAATTGTCTTTTATTGCTGTTTCTAAATAATTGCGCGCAATAATTAAACAAATAACGGAGTGGTTCGGAAACTGTAAGTCCCGTCCTTAGCAAGGGTGCAGAAAATGTTTGGACCAGAAAATTTCCCCCGATCCTACTGTTATGTCCCCGACGTATATCTTTACATTAAAATTTAACAGCTGGCCATAAGGCAAATAAATAATCAACAAGTAAATGTTTTTAATCTGTAATTTATTTAAGGTTTGGCTAAGAATGATAGTGAACAATGCGTAATACAAATAAATTTAACAAAAAAAGTAGGATAAATAAGCTACAAATTAGCAAACTCCACAAAAATGGCTTGGCTACTCACTCTAATCGCAAGCAAAGCACGCAACGCAAGCTTCCAAGGAAAGGAGCCCTAACGTTTGTGATAGATACTGAATATTACTTGTCATTGAGATCAAAACAGGTGGCACCGGCGCTTGATCCCGGGACCTTCTAATTACAAGCCAAACACACTATCGAATGATCTACCTTGTGTTGCAATCATTACTGTCAATGTACGAGGGATGTTCAAATGAAAAGGTACGAAACGACACTGTGGATATAATCGAAGTCTTTATTCAAAAGCAATCACCAGAGGCTTGAGTACAATTATCCCACTGTTTCACGAGCCGAAGGATTCCCTGTTCCCAGAATTCCTGTGACTGTGACAGCAGCCAGTCCTCCAGTGTGTCCTTCAGTTCATCGTCCGAGTTGAAGCGCTTCCCTTTGAGATGTTTTTTTTAGCGGACCAAACATGGAAGTCACAGGGCGACATGTCCGGGCTGTAGGGTGGATGCTCGTGCTCCTCCCACTTGAGTTCGACCGTGTTTACCTGGCCTGGTCTCGGGTCATCACTCAAACTCTCCCGGCCTTCACGAAAACGGTTACTCCACTTTCTAACTGACTTGTCGGACACACAGTCTTCCCCGTATACGCCCACCATCAGGCGATGAATATAGGCCGGTTTAACCCCTTCCGCAGTAAGAAATTCTTAACACACCTCGTTGCTCCTCACACGCACTGCCGCGTCAACTGGACGTAACACTCAACTGCCTGATTCTCTCCTGCGTCATGTGAGAGGCGCCCACGCATGCGCACTACCACGCCGATCACTATATTCTCTTCCCTAGATGTCGCACTACGTTATCCCAAAGCGGCATATTCATATTTCAAGCGGTTTGGTTTTTACGACGTTTCGTACCTTTTCATTTGAACACTCCTTGTAATTATGCATTTCAGTGAAAATTCCATTAAATTGTTTGATGGTACGGCAATGCCATACAGTGATCGATTTGTTATAAATGACGAAGGGGAGGAAATCCTAAAATCCTCTGCATCCCCCTCGGCAAATCGAACACGGTTTAAGTTCCGAAGAGAGGTGAACTAAAAGAAAATTTACAGAAGAAATGATGCGGTTAAAAGGATATGAAGTTCGTGAATATTGTAAAAATGCAAGTAGTGCAGTCTCGTATTGATGTACAATAAAGCAGAAAAGGCGGCGAAGAAGAGGGAACTTTTGCAGTAGCAGAAGGTAATTTAGAGCGGGAATTATGGTTTAGGTTTACTTTATCTACTCCAAACGTCCACCACCCTATCGATCAATATTACACGCTCTACACCACTCGTTTTCAAAAACTACTTATCACTGACACCTCCATACTCACAACCCGAAATGGAGGTATACAAAAAATAGTACAACTACACGAAAGTAATTAATTCATAAAACAGGCACTCCTGTTGATTCGGAGACGGATATAGTGGCACGCGGAGAAATACTAATGGCGTCATATTGATCTGGCATTTTTTAGCTTTTCCATTCTTACTATTTATAAGTTGAGCTAGAGCGAGTTAGGTTAGGTTAGAAAAGTCAGGTTCTAATATTTTTTTTTTATTTATGCAGTTTATCGTACAGCCACCTGTGATGTATCGTATCCTGACCTGCGCTGTACTATCAGCTGTCATTGTAACACCTGATAATACGATATTCGACACGGGAAGTCTATTATTTGACTTAGCCAATGACGAAGAAATTCTGTAAATCGCTTATGCATCGCCGTTGTTGTGTTATCTAAGATTTTTTAGCTTCCGGGAAATTAATTGGTGCCCTAAATATTTTTTGTTTGTTGGCTCAAATTTCCCCCGAGCCTTGCTCGCCGGATCGGACATATATTCTGCACCCCTGGTCCTTAGAATCTCACTAGCTTATTTGGAACATTAAGAATTCATTCATACATACAATAGGCAAAGGGACAGCACAGTGAATGTGACTGTTGAGAATGTTCGTCACCAGAAGCTATAATTAAACGAGTGTGTGTAGCAGAAAGGGAGTGTGTAAATCCACACACCAATTTTTTACTTGAGAAACTCAGCTTGCATACCACGAATCTTCAATGAAATCTCGTATATGTAATTATACTGACAAGAAAGTTAGAGCTGTTACTATTTTTAAGACTTCTTTTACTCTCCACTAAATAGACATATTTTTCATTTTATTCAACTGCCAAAGTAATAGATAACGCTGAACTTTTACTGGTTTTCAGATATTATTATTTTTTTTTTTTTTTCATGCGGGATGTTTGAAAACTCGTAAACAAATCTATGCCCATTTATCTTTTCAGTTCAAATAATGACAGTAGCGCAAATAATGGATGCCAACGTGACACAAGCGAGCAGTCTAGTCTACCTCATCACCCTGTAGAAAGTATATTCGTTAAACCTTTGTGGACACTTCAGCTCAGCGATTGTGTGGTATGTATGATTCAGATGTTTTTGCATTGTACTCACCAAAATGGTAGTTACGTGGCAAAAAGTTCGAAAAGAAAC
>JAGDQP010010663.1:0-37074 GCA_022664845.1 Lepisma saccharinum
CGTAATGGGACAGCAAGTAGGTCAATAAGTGAGTGTGACATAAACACAAGAAAGTGTTTATGTCAACACTAACAGAAGACAACAACAAACCTCTGGCGGTGGAATAAAGAAACATTAGGTCACACCTCCAGAGGAAGAAGAAGAAGGCCTTATAAAAAGGACCGACAAACAGCATCGGCATCACAATCAAGTGGTCACTTCTCCCTTCTAAATCCTGAGACCCGGTACGGGGTCTACACCTAGCAGTAAACTACTATAATACCTGAGACCTGGTACGGGGTCTATCAAGGATAGAACACATTAGGAGAAGTGACTTACTTAGTAAAATAGCGACAAAAGAACTCAAGTCCGAGACAACTAGTTATACTTACAATTCGGACTTGTGGATACTAATATTGTATATTACTTATAGTGGAACTTGTATTATATTACTTATTGTGGAAACTTTTATATCTATATTGGAGACTTTATAATATAAGGTGTCAGATAAACACGAACCTAGTATCATTTATTCGTATTGAGTACAACACGATCCTGCTCTACCTACTATATTATATGACCCAATAAAAGGATCATAACGTGGTGTCGGTGCCGAACTCAGTGCGAATAAAAAAAACAGTGTTTAGTGAGAAAGTGGAAAGCAAACAAAGGAATTTGGATAACAAGGAACTAAGGAATCGCCAAGTTACATTTCATTCTTTTTATCATACCCTCCTCAACATCCATACACCAGGAGGACATCTACACCAGGAGGATATCTACACCAGGAGGATATCTACACCAAGGGACGGATTGGATAACAAATACAAGTTATGTTTTAGTATGCTATTCATGATTTCAATTGTCTTTTTTAGTAAACTAAAGCAGAGTAAAATCACCCACCCTATAATTGGAAAAATAAATGCCAGTGACTCGTTCGGGAGCAAGAAGCAATAAATTAAATTCAAATTCAGACTCCGAATCAGATTTAGAAGAAAATATGGCTACAAAACCATCTTTCAATTTACCGCACTTAACGAAATTCACAGGCCAAATAACTGAAGACCCAGATAGATTTTTCATGATCTTTGAACATCTAGCACTCTTACAAAACTGGGACGATGACAAAAAGAAGGACATTTTGCCAATGTACCTGTCTGAAATAGCGTTAGATTTGGTGTTTCAATTGCAAACTCTAAACCAATTCACTGAATTGAGCTACGAGGAATTAAAGGAGAAATTATCTAACTTTTGTAGACCTCGATTCCCAGCTTATAAAGCTGAAATCGAAATACACCAAGTTCAGCACAATACACCAATTTATTTATTGGAAGAATAATAATTCTGAATAAATATCAAAATACAGTTAGTCTAGAATCTGTACTAAGAATGAGTACCTACCGTAAAGCAATTAAATTTGGTTCCACAATAAACTGAAACTAAAAAGTGGTACTTGGATATTATTTAATATATCAACATGTAGCCATCTGAATTTTACTTAGACCTATACCTAACTTTGGCTCAGACCAGCTCTGGAGTATCAAAAATTAGTGAAAGATTGATATGATGTGCTTTTTCTTTTTTAATGAAAACAAAAGTACCTCGGGAATGTAGAAATTTTAATACTCTTCTTTTTAAACGAAATTATGCAATTAATTGACTAAGGGTGAATTTCATACCCGCCGATTTTGAGCAAACTCTTTTCTTAGAATATGACAGGCTATTTCAGGACGAATATTATACTGAAAATAGAAGATTGCAAAGCTCCACTGCCACTAAAATTTATATTAGGTGTCTCTAACCGAGGGATACTATTCCTTAGACCTGAGCTTAAGCCGTACAATGTTGAACAGTCTTTCCGTACTTAATTATTACAACCTTGATATAGTGCATCACGAAAAGTGAATGCTTTTGTTTCTTCTCAGCGTTAGCCTTGAATGTGTAGAATGCCTTTCGGAACAGTTACATCAACGACAAGATATATAAAACCTGGAAGAATGTTTAAGATCTACTTCCGCGAGAGCAAAGGCAAAGGAATAGTAATAATATCTATAATTAACTATTCTCTTAATATATTATTCAAAGTTTTCATGTATATCATTTTCATTTCTGTGTCTATTATTCGAAAGTCGTCGTATAAGATTTATTTCTCTAATATGTTTTTAAAAAACCTTTTTTTCTAGTACAGAAATTTTGTATTACTTATTTCTATTTGAGGCACTGAGAAAAATATATTTCGTGTGTAAATAAGGTTCTTTGAAGATTATATGTACGACTAGATAATAGATCATTATCTTTTTTTTTTTAATTTTCATGGCAGGAATCCCGTGAAATAGGTTTGTTTGTGTTATTTTGCAACACCCTGTATATATCGAAAGGTAAGTCGTAACTTCAAATTTTACACGAGAAGATGAAACGAAACGCTCCTGCACAAGTTTATTTCCAGCAGAGTGGTCCTCGAAGTGATAATAAAAAAATATGGAACAATATGCTAGGAAAAAATCTTATCAGTTACAACTAAAAAGAAATCGCTTAAGTGTAAAAATACTTGTCTTACGAGAAATTTAGTTTGATAGAAAATCATTATAACCATGTTGGCATAATTTTGTAACTTCTTTCTGGATTTCGGTCACATCGCCTCTTCGGGTGAAGTGTGTTGCTCAGCGGAGTTCAAATTTAATTCGTTGTTGAGCTCTTTTCTCAGCAGGAAATAATTGAACTTCTAGTATCTAGTCCATTGGCAGATATGAAAAACAAGACACGAAGAGTAAGCTACTCAAAGTGATTTTAAATGTCTGTAAGGATCAGAGCTTAATTTCTGGGGAAGCTAAAGAGCGCAGGGGCGGATTTCGGCCCTGTACTGGCCTCGCCGGGGTAGGCCAAAAGTTTACAAACGCATAGCGGAACAAATATTATTATTATAATTATTATTACTATTCTGTAATGAATCGTTATACTGCCCCAAAAATGTAGCCCTTCGGAGCAGTGGGCCAGGCCAAGAAATGAAACCGAAATCCACCCCTGTGTATAATCCAATGAGTCGACGATTCTTTCTTAGCTCCGCAAATCAATTTGTCCTCCTTTGAAATAAAGTAAACCTATTGCACTGGTACAACTTGAATTAGTCATGACTTACTTAAAAACTGTTGAAAACGTACATTCAATAATAATAATAACTGTATGGCTTACGGAACTCACAAGTTCATTGCCGCAGTAATATACGTTCCCCATTCTAATCTATCCTAGGCAAGATCAAGCCCGTTTTCATCACGAACGACTTATATTCGACGACTTATCGAAGCTCTCACCTAATATTATCGTCCCAACGACGTCTCGGTCTTCCCAACGGTCTCGTTTCATCCGCCTATCCAATCAGGATAACATACAATCTTCGCTTTCCCCCATCCGAGCCACTTGGCCAGCCCACCTTAGTCGCCGCGATTTCATTATTCTTACAACATCTGGAGAATCGTACAGCCCGTGTTCTTCATTCTGCAGTCGCCTCCATTCTCCAGTCATCTCTTCCCGTTTTGGCCCTTAGGCTATATATTTTCCAATGCCTTATTTTAAAATACACGTAATTTATGTTCATCTGCTAGAATCGTACTCCAACTTTCGCTCTCGTAAAGCATTATTGGCTGAATAACATGTTCTGTATATTTTCAGTTTCAATTTCCTTGATACTAATCGCGACATTAGCAGATTTTTTTACTGAATAATAATACTTAAGGGGTTACAAACGCTTCTTTTCTCACAAATATTTGCGTAGGGTTCAAATGTTTACAATGGTGTTTTATATACAGTATAACGTGGTTTAATCGAAGTTTTAAGATAATCCTGTTCCCATTTTTATATTATTAAAATGGACCTCTAAGGACCAAGTCTTGAGATAAGTAGATATGTTGCTGATCATGAAAATAGCAAAAGGATTATGTCACCTGGGTTTAGATGTAAAAATGTGAATAATACTATCGTGAAAGCGCGGCCATAAGCTAAGGCAGCACTGATAACCGAACAAGCTCATGCTACCAGGATGACGTCACGCCTCACAGGCAGAATTCAGATGCCTCGAAAGCGCCATCTGCGGACCCCTCTTGTCTGTCATATTACCCCTTGCCCTCTGAACATCGCTCAAGCCCTCATCCCGAACGAAAAGAAAAGGCAAGAAAAAAATCCACTTACCTTGGATTATTACCCAGCTTCGTACAACAGCCTCTTTCTCTGTTCTTTTCTTTTGTTTCCACGGTATTTAAGTCCCCGTCTCCGCTCTTTGGCTCCGATGGCTGCAACTGAAAGATACAAAATAGGCGGACACACAAACAAGTTCAATTCACAAGATCCGTACTAAAAGCGCTTTCCTTATATTTGGAATTTTACACTTTCCTCTGCCTTCTCTGTGTAATCTAGTCCCTGATTGGCAAGAGTGGAAAGCTATAATAAAACAGTACATTCTGAAAAAATACATTAAAAACAAATTTCAAGTAGCTTAACGGAGTTCTTCTATCAAAATCATATTACCATAAAATATAAATCAACATTAGAAATAGAGAAAGGGAAGAGATTTGCAAGCCTGAATCAATAGAAGAAGGAAACAATACAGATAAAACTAAATAATATACAGTAAAACTTTCATTCTCACAACCAAATAATATACTGTAAAACATCTTAAAAATGTCACTCTGATAGGAGATAGTATTTTCCCACATATTTATTTAATTATCTCCCAAGAATACATGTTGGGTCCAAAAATCTCGTAAGAACATTCAGAGAGGTAATTTAAGAATACAATTGAAAGTTATATGTAACGACCCACTTCAGCCTGGGCGATAAAAGAATAGTACCACTTTACTCAGTTTGGTGACATTATACTATATTAAAATTCTTTATTTTAATTCTTTGTACTAAGGTAGTTGTGATTTTTAAGGGTGTAACATGGTATACCTAAATTTTTTAGTAGAAGTTTACATTGTTATTCATTAGTAGTTAGTCGATACTAATAATAATAATTAAATAAATAAATGGTAGTTATTATTTGAAAGATAGATGCAATTATCTTTCAGTTGAGTCGCTAGTTTTTTTCTAATTCTTCCATTATCATATGGCGACAGTATTACAAGAAATAAAAAGGATACCGCGTAATAATTATTAATAGGATATCGCGTTTATGAATTCCAAGCATTTTACCATGCTCCTCTTGGTCTAGATTTGTAAAATTGGTAGGGTGAATATTCAAAACTTATTATCTTATTATCCCATCAAATGCAGTCAATGAATATAATCTATTCGTGAACTCTACATAGTTTATGGTCTTCCATTAATGCCATACAAAGCAAGGAGTATATTGCTCAAAATGTGTACATTTGATAACCTTAAATTTATTTTGTTGTTGATTCATGAAACATTTTTGATAAGTGTACTTATTTAGAGAATATGAAGTCTAGAGGTTTTCTTAAATCAATAATAATTTGTAGAATGTTGAAGGAACATTGTGAAAGAATACTATTTTCTCGAAGTGAGGCTTAGCTGTCAATAATACATCTGATGTTTTATGTTGCAAAGAAGTAAGAATATTTGAAGTGAAAACGGAAAGAACAACCAAAGTTCATACTTTAAAATTGAGCTAAAAACACATATTTAATCTTTTTGGACATGTTGAACTTCAAATAATTTATCATTGTGGTTTCCAAATCATATTGACAAGTTCCGTATATTTTATGCATTTCAGGCTACAGGTTCGCAGAGCTCTGACAGTATCAATCTAATGAAGAATCCACAACTATCGATGCTCAATTTTGGAGGCGGATACCTGCCAACGAAAACGAATAGACACGCAATACAAGTTCCCTATGATGATAAAGAGTATAAAGTCCCCACAAAGCGAGGAAAAAAGAACTGATTTTTTTTAAAATTGCTCAGGGTTAACCACATAGTTTTATATTATTATTAATATTTTGTTTAAGAGTATTAACTTAGAGCACATTTATTTTGGATGTATTTTTCTTTAGATCAAAGAGTTTTTTTAATCCCTGATTTCTTTTTATATAAATGCAAAATATATGAATCCCTGATTTCTTTTTGGTGCTTCGTAAATCGTTCCAAATGATAATTATGTGTGTATGTATGTATTTATGTGTATATATATATGTGTGTGTGTGTAGGTGTAGGTGTGTGTGCTGGTGTATGTGTGTGTGTGTGCGTGCGTGCGTGCGTGTGTGCGCGTGTGTAATGTATATTAAGAATACATGTATTAAGAATAAATGTATAAAAAATATTGTGGACATTTTAATTTTGATTTAAAATTTTCAACGCGTGTCAATTACATCTTGTATTCAGAATATCAATTCTAGTTTTTGAAAAGGCGTTATTGCTTTAATAGACAAAACGAAAGAACTCCCATAGATTATCAAATGTTTCTTTAAGAACTATCCAAAAACACCTGTACTACACGCATACGAAGGCGCTAGTTCACTTTCAATCAAGTTATTCTTACTGGCATAAAATTGGATTCACTTCTGTAGAAGAATATGTTTTCCTGCAAGTATAACAGCTCGTCTCTGAAACTTCCTAAATCTATGGATGATTAATTCCCGAAAGATATGTTTTTTGAAGTTGGTGAAATATTACCTGTGATGAGGAGTGTACATGATCGCTGTATCAAACATAAAAGCACATAAATTGTTACGTAATATACATTGAAAGCTTAATATATCGGATTCTTTCGATCTGTCGTCACAGTCAGAAGTGTAGCAACCTTTGATAACCTTACTTAACCAAAAGCTCAACAAAAATATAATCAAACTTATGAATATACGGGCGTATTTCAAATTTCTAAGAATTCACCCCTTATTACTATCTACATTACGATGTATCATCACAAAGGAACCATATTTATTTTATCTTTGAAAATAACTTTTAATACGAAATAGTTTATTGTGATCTTCGAATTCACATCTTCCAAAATAGTTTAACTGCTATTATGCGATAGATTCGAATTAGTTGATAATTAGTTTAAAATCATATGTTTCTGTTTTAGTTATAAAAGTGTAACAAATCCAGAAAGGAATTGTGACAAAATTAATATTGACATTCTTTACATTTTCTCAGTCACTCTCGTATGTTGTTTTTATGAAAATCTTACAATACGTGTTTATCGTGTTCTCAGAAAGGAGGGCCCAGTGGTTGTCGAGCAAATTCAATGCAGCTTGACAAACCATGTAGATGGCTAGATTTTAAGGTGCTATGGACCATGGGGAGAGTAGCTTATGATCCTGGAACTTCAAATATCCAAAGTGATTCAATAGGCAGTATGCAAATTTTTAACTGAATATCTTGAAAATGATTAGAGCAATGGTAATGACACTTGCAGATCATACTGACCACAAGGGAGTTAGGTCAGAACCCCAAAAGTAAAAACGGCCAGACCCCCCACACAAATGGTCAGAATCCCCCCAAACCGCCAAAACCTCAAATGGTCCGAAGGGGTTATGTCAGAACCCCCAACGGTCAGAAACCCTAAAAGTGAAAACGGTCAGAACCCCCACACAAATGGTCAGAATCACCACAAAACCATCAAAAACCCCAAACCCCCAAACGGTCAGAAACCCCAAAATTAAAAATGGTCAGAACCCCCATACAAACGGTCAGAATCTCCACTCAAACAGTCAGAGTCCCCAAATGCGAAAACGGTCAGAACCCCCACACAATTGTCAGAACTCCCACCACACGGTCAGAAAACCCACACAGTCAGAATCCTCACACGCAGAAACGGTCAAACCTCCCACACAAACGGTCAGAAAACCCAAACTTGAAGACGGTCAGAAACTCTACAGAAGCACTGAGATCCCCACGCAAACGGTTATAAACACCCACACGGACGGTAAGAATCCCAAATGCGAAAACGGCCAGAAATCCCACACAAATGGTCAGAAACCCCAAACAGAAAAAAGTCAGAACCCCCACAAACGGTCAGAATGCCCACACAAACATCAAAAACCCCGAACTCCAAATTGGTCAGAACACCTAACGGTCAGAAACCCCAAACGTTAAAACAGTCAGAACCCCCACACAAACGATCAGAAAGGCCATACGCTAAAACAGTCAGAAACCCCAAACGTGAAAGCGGTCAATCCCCCCACATAAATGATCAGAAATACCACACAAACCGTCAGAAACTCATCATAAACGGTCAGAGCCCCACACGAACTGTCAGAGCCCACAAAGGCAGAATGTATAATGGTTTGAAAGTGTATAATGGTTTGAAAGTGAGGATAATAGTGAGGCTGAGGGCTAAGAGAAATCTCCAGTCTGTAAGTGAAAGCAAAGTTACAATGAAATTGTGAGGGTGAGGACGAAATTGAAATGTAAAGATTATGTTGCTTTAGAGTGGGATAAAGTTGCAACCTGAAGATATGAACGAAACGTGATAATTTGGGAAAACATGCAGAGCGAGGGTGAAAATAAAGACGAAGCTAAAATGTGAGTATAAGACGAAATTAAAACGAGATGGAGAGTGATGTTTGACGGAAATTAACATATTTGCTAACATGATATTTTCATATAGTAACACAAACTTCCCTATGAAATACAGTTTTTGGCAAAAAAATGTGCCCATTTCTAACGTTCAATTCCGAGCATTCTACACATTATATATTATCAACAATTTTAATTTGGAAAAGGAATTGTTTTTTTGGAAGGATTCGACCCTGTTCTTATTCAAGGTACCATCCCAGCGATTTCCTGGTGTGATTGATGGTAACCAGGGAAAATCTCACTCTTGATAGCCTGCATCGGGAATCAAACCCAGGTCATCCCGATCTACCGACTGTTCTATATCGTCTAAATATAGGCTATAGAAGTAGAGAGGTATGGAATGAGAACAGTGGAGAAATGTATGATGCCTAACATTTTTGTGGTGTTAACCATCCTGTCTCTGTCAACATTGGTAGCAGAATGAATGACAAACAGATGTAATTATAAATGTTTCTTTAATATATAACTTGTCTAAAACTCTATTCATTGTTTCGATAATGTCAATAAACATCGATGGCTCATTATACTCTATAAATCATGAGGTTTGGATAAGTTTAAAAAAATATCTGAATTTTGATAAGTTTCCTTTGGGAAAGCGTAAACGATATAAGAGAACTTATAATCTGTAAAATGAACATAAATAAGGGTAATCTCAAATACTTTGTTCTAGTTTAATTTATCGTAGTCTCACCCTATATAAAATTTAGTATTACAAAACTATTAAAATTATCCAAATGTGTTTTTCAGCAAGATAATGATGAAACCATAAAGTGCGTTCTGAACCAAGGATGTTCTAATAGAGGATATGCTATTTCGACAAGAGCATAAAACCATACGTCACAGCTTAGTCCCGCCTAGTTAGCCCGCTTACTCCAATCAAAAACACTGTTTCCGGCTACCAAGCTCTGCTAACCAATGATGTGTGTCCAGGGGTGGATTTCAGTATCATTTTTTGGCCTGGCCCATTTCTTGGAAGGGGTACATTTTGGGGACAGTATAACGGGTTATTACAGAATAATTATAATAATTATTATTATTATTTTCCTTCGTTTGGCTAGGCGTTTGGAAACTTTTGAGTTTTTGACCTCCTGCGAGGCCAGTCCAGGGCCGAAATTCACACCTGTGCACTTTAACTTGCCCAGAAATTATGCTCTGACCCTAGCAGTAGTTCTAACCAAGGTCTCTCGATTCCCCCTCGCCTTGCTTGAGAAGGTCTGTTCATAAGACCATCCATTTAAAACTGCTTGGTGGTTGCAAAACTGTGACGTCTGGGAGGATCAAAGCCCACTTTCTCCGGAAGGGTCTACGATAGCTATTGTGGAGACAAGTTAGCATTTTTCGTGTGCGTTTTTTTCTCTTGTGCTTTCTGTGTTTCTTTGATTCTAGTGTGATAATTAGTTATTTAATTTCGGCATTCAATGTCCAAATTATAAAATGGCTAATTGCGCTGTTAGTACGTGCCGTAACCATAACCGGAATACTGAACGATCTGAAATCATTTATCATGTGTTCCCTTCAGAAGAAAAGAGTCGTAAATTATGGGAGAGCAAGTGCTATCGAAAAGACAAAATTAATATTTCAAACGCTAGAATTTTTTCTGCTCATTTTTCGTCAGAATCTTACGAGCGCGATCTGAAATCCGAATTATTAGGAATCCCACCAAAAAAGAAATTAAAAAATGATGCCGTGGCCACATTACACCTGCCTGTGTCGTACATAAAACGTGCCAAAAGTAGAAGCATTAAGAGAAAAGTTTGGTCGGAGGTAAGTGAACAATTAGCTGTAAGGACAATTATTCAAAAAACGAAGACAATTTCTTTTCTGTGTTGTCCTTTGTATGTTCATTAGAAAATGACGAACTTGAACGCAGGAATGAAATTACAGCTCTCAAGGAAGAAAATGAAGAACTGAAGGACAATATTAATACTTTGCGTAATCAGATAACAGACCTTGAGGCGAAATTACAAAAGTGTCAGGCAAAATATACACGAGAGCTGCAGTCGAAAGTAAATTTCAGAAAAAAACAACAAAAAAGCTTACAAGACTTGGTGAAAGTTAGGGTGAATCTAATTTTAAGTAAAATATTTACTCACGGACAAATTAAAATGCTTATTTCTGGTAGTCGGAAACAAAGGTGGACGAAACAAGACATAATTCCTTCATTGACACAACGAGCAATAAGTAAAAAGTTGTATAATTATTTGCGTGTAGAAGTGGGGCTTCCATTATCCAGCATTGGCACTCTTCGACGTAGTGTTCAGAAATTACCCCTTTCTCCAGGTATTCTGACATGCGTTTTGGAAACAATAAAGAAGGAGGCAGAATATTTTAGTGAGATGCAAAACCTGTGTGTTATTTTATTCGACGAAATTAATGTCAACGGTCGTATATGTTATGATCACGAAAAGGACTCAGTTGTAGGGCCCCATAGAAATGTTCAGGTGGCTATGGTTCGTGGACTGACAGGTGATTGGAAGCAGCCTGTATTTTACGGCTTTGATAAATCAATCAGCGAAAATTTACTTTTAGTATCATATCGCATGTTGAGAATGCGGGTTACAAAGTAGTTGCTGTAGTATCAGATTTAGTTGGAGGGAATAGGAAACTGTGGAATGATTTAAATGTGAACTGTAATCAATCATATTTTGAGAATCCCACTTCGACATGTGACAAAATTTGGGTATTTGCGGACGTGCCCCACCTTATAAAATTACTGAGAAATCATTTTATGGACAATGGATTCGAATTGTATGGCACTCTTGTAGAAAAGGGTATTATTGAAACTATTCTTAAAGTTGATTTTCTTGACCTAAGGCTTGCACCAAAATTAAATTGGAATCACATATCAGTACAGCAAGCAAAGAGTTGCACCAGCAATGGAACTATTTTCTCGCCACACTGCCGCTCTTATTGAGTACATTGTGCCAGAAAATGACATCGCCTCAAAGTTTTTCCACCTTGTCAACAATTTTATCAATGATATGAATTCAGGTGTATAATTCTAGAAATAAACTTAAACGTGGTTTCGGAATACATTATGATGAGCATTTAGGAGTATTGAGTGAGATGTAGAGGGCAATAGGAACTATGAAGGTGATAGGGAAAAGTAGCCTACTACCTTTTCAGCTAGGGTTTTTGTTATCTATCCGCAGCTTAAGGGGACTTTTCGCTGACTTAAGAGCAAAAGGACTGAATTACGTTTTGACGAGGAAATTAAAATCAAGATGCGTTAGAAAACCTTTTCTCTCAACTTCGTGGTTTGGGTCATTTTTACAATAATCCTCTTCCAGTAGAAGTCAAACATAGATTACGTTTGCTGCTATTAGGTTGTCGCCTTCCCTATCCCTTAAGTGCTCCAGAAGAACACGCAGATCAAGCACGCAGATGACTCCGTGATATTAAGTTCTGTGTTTGATCTCTTGAGCAACCTAACCCAACTGCAAGAGAAGAAAGAGAAAATCACAATGCAGAAACAAATGACGTTGCCTTCGAACCACAGCATGATAATCAACAATCAACTGAAATGCTTACTTTATTCCGGAGAGAAGAAATGGAGGCTTTGCGATATGTCGCGGGATATATCGCAAAGAAATGTAAAAACATCGACGCCCGCGAAATTGACGAACCTAATTCATTAAGAAAATGATGGATTGAAACTTTGTCGCGTGATCGTCTTGTTTCTCCCTCTACAAAATGGATGGAAACTGTAACAAAATGCGAAAACATATTTTGAGATATTCATGGAAGAACTTTCCGTACTAAAACAAAAGTGATTGGGAGTTTGTTTCAAACTTTAAAGAAGAGATTCCCCCAAGAGGATCGAAAAATGTTGAAATTATTTTGTAGAGCTAGGACATTTTTCAGAATTTTGTTTTTAAATCGAAGAACGCAAGAGGCGAAAAGAAGAAATGCAGCTAAACAGAAACAATGGCTCCAAAGCTTTTCTTCGAACAGTGGTACCCTCCAGCTGTTGTAGGTAAGTTTACAAATGTTTTTTTATGTAGTTAGTATTTATTTTTACTTAGTTTTCATGTAGCTAATTGTATATACTGTATAGAAACATTTACTTGTGTTACCGACTTGAGTGCAAAAGTATCAGTGAGCCATAAACAAAACTATTTCACGCGGAGACAACAAACTAGCTATTCTCCTCTGTGACGTCATGCGACCTGCCATCACGGGGCCGAGGAAGGGGGCTGAAAAATGTACTGTCAACGAACAGACCTTCCAAAGTACTCGAGAGACCTTGGTTCAAACTCACTTACAAATATGAGTAGCTTACTCTTCGTGCCTTGTGTTTTCATATCTGTCAATAGACTATGTATTGTGTCCGATAAATGTTGCCACTATTTTATACGCAATCTGACTATTAATATTTATTTCTAGGTGTACGAGACAAAAATATTATCGAGCCCAATATGTATTTATTATGATCCTTTTCTAAAATAACATGTTGTACAATAGTCCTTTCCGCAACACAAACTCGGAGCTCTCTTTGTTCATTTGAACGCGCGCTGTCTTCCTCGCAACTCCTAAATACAAGATAGTCAAGTATTATTAGGTAGGCCGTTAACGTTACGCGCGCTGATGTTCAACTGCGGACTCGCTTTCAATGACGTCACGGTTTGGACACATATATGTAGTTTCTCTGTTTGCGTTGGTTAACACGCAGGCTAGATTATCACAGTGCACTTTTCTATGAACTTAAATAAATGTATTTCGTGTATATATACCTATTATATATTTTATCATGTGTATATAAATTGTACAATGTACATATGTGCTTAAATGATGGATAATAATAACAAATGTGTAATTGCAAACCGTAAAAATACAGAACTTAACAATAAAGATGTTAGATGTCATGCTTTTTCCAAAGATGAAAATACGAGGAAGGAATAGATAAAAGGAAGGGCAAATTTAACGCTAATAGCTCTAAATTGTATTACGTACATTTTCTTTCAAAGAACTATGCAAGAGATACGGTCTGTCATTAAATTGACCTTTAAGAAAAAAGTTACGAGCAGGTGTCCCTCCATATATGAAATATTTAACTGGCATTGATACCGTCCAACTTTTAGAAGCGAAACTGCAAATAAGGTATAACTGTACTACCGACCACTTAGAAAAACATATTTAGTACAGGATCCTTTGTTTTGCTTTTATTGTCATTTGAAATATATACAAAGGAAATATATTTAAATATGAATGTTATTACGGTATATGTATAAGCTGAGTGATAATAAATAGAGCTTGGAGCTATGATAGTTTGCTCGTTCAGCAGTTGGGAAGATCTGGATTCGAATCTTTAAACCGTCCGTCCTAAAAAAAAGTTTTGCTGACCTACAAGTAAATGCCGGGATGGTACTTTATCGCCACAGCTGCTGCCATAATCTACTCCTTGGATTTATAATAAATTTTAAAATTGCATAAAAATATTTCTTCAACAACTTTAATTGCAGACATGTCAAATCTCACGCAAAATGCGTGGAAAACTAAAACATGCGTGAGAGATTCTGTGGGTTAGAAGATTTAACATTTGTGTTCTGTGGTTTAACGTTTGTGTTGTAACTCTTTAGCATGTTGCTTAGTTTCTCAGTAAGCTCCCGCATTTCCTTACTTCCAGATTGGCAACTCTCCCGCCTTCGAACTTCTCTAGGTTGACGTGTCTGATATTGTCCAATAGACCCACATATGTTGGTTTAAACATGCCATAGTTTCTGGTCGTGTTGTGTATTGTAGCTGAGAAAAAAGAAGATTGAAAAGTTATGTATATAATTCTTTCCTTTCCGAAAGAAAAAGGATATAAACCGCCATTTTCTTGTATGTTATTAATTACATTACTGGCAATATTTCGAGAATGTACACTATACATGGGCATACATTTTATTTTATACTGAAGCAGGAGTACATTGTTTTTTATCACGATACGCATTCAAATCGATGACCGAAGTAGTCGCATAACCAAAGGAGTTAGGCACAGTCGCGAGTTCGAATCCCACCTTGGGCATGTATGTTTATGGATTTTAATAAGCATTGCACTGGTATAATCGTGACGGGTAGAAGTTGAAAATCACTAAAATGGCCCATACATGCAATTATGACGCTTCAGCATAAGTATATCTCGAGGGATATGTCTTTCTGCGTTTCTGATTTCACTATAATAATAATAATAATAATTAAAATTCTAGGAATAACATTTATTTTTACTTTTATTCTTTTCGAATACAGTCCAAAATTAATTATGCATGGTTACAAACAACAAAATTAAACGATGAAAAAGTAAATAAGGAAAGAACATGCCGTGGTCAAAACGAAAGTACCATTCCGGCAGTTGCGTTGAAACACTGATGAAGAAAAAGGAAAATTCGCACTTAGGATGGTCTGTCCCGAAATTTCGATCCGCCTTTGGTATCAGCACATTACCATGGCTCCACGGTGTTCGGTTAATTATAATAATAATGTATGTACTCGTATTTATGCGTGTATGTATGTATTTATTTACATGCTATTAACAGCTTGATAAGCTAATACTAAACGGTAGGAATACATACTAGTACAGGAAAGAATACATAATAATAACGTACTTTCAGTAAAATTATGACTGTTTTAAAAAATAAAACAAATACGGGTGGAATATAGCAAGGAAAGTAAATGTCAGTAATGTCTCAAATACTATTTAATTGATTCAAAATCGGACTCAAATGTTGTTCAGTGACACGTTAACATTATTTTAGTTACTGTTATCTTGTACAAAGATTGGGTTTTAACTAGTAAAAAGACCATTTCTTTAAGTTTTGATCAAGAGATGTCAGGTATGCGGTGAGTATCATTAATTGTAAATGTTTTCATAATTATTTGTTTAAATTTAAGCTTTTGTTCGCATTTGAATTTGTAAATTACATAAATTTAATTGTAGTATCCTTCCAAAGGAATCGTTCCTTATTAATTACGTTAATAAAGAAAATAATTAGATTCCACATAGTAAATTTTAAGATTTTATTGAGACTGAATAGCTGCAGAGAAAGAAGACTGTCTCCTAGAGTCCAAACGATGACGTAACTCTCCCCTCAACCAATGGGCACTGTTCTCCGCGTAGTACTCGTAAAGGCTCCCCCTGTACTTTTCTATTGTTTAAAGACGAAAATAAAAGAACAAAAAGCTGTAGCAGTCGAGATAGAATTAGAAGGGTGTTGTTCTTTTCAGTCAACACATCATATGGAACAGCAATACATGAAATTAATATAATACAGGCTTTCCATGTACTTTTTTTTAAGATTTTACTTTTTGCTGGGCTCCAATACAACTAGACACTAGAATTTCTTTCTTTACTGCTGACGCCACTCAGCAATAGACATCACCCCGACAGGCCATGTGACCGAAATCCAGAAAGAGGCTATAAGAATATTCCAAAATGGTTATTATGATTTTAGCAAACTAAATATCTCGTAAGATGAGTATTGTTTATACTTACGCGTTTTCTTTTTAGTTGTAACTGATAAGTTTTCTCCATTGCATATTGCTCCATAAGATTTTTTATTTTCATTTCGAGGACTTTTAGCTGGAAAAACAGTTAAACAGTTCCCGTATACTTAGTAAGGTGTGGCAAATTAAATGATGGTTTAGTTGCCATTTCGTCTTCCTCACAGTCACTTTCTATGCTGGAAGTATATCGTCCGGTCTTTTTTCCGGATCGGGTCACAGGCATTTACTCATTAACTAAATATTTTGTTTTACTCTGCTTTATGTGGAAAGAAAACGATCGATACCTAATACAATTTAAAGAAACATACCTTTGGATCTGTTCTTGGTTCCGTCCAGCCGCTGTTTGTTGGCGAAAAATCCAATCTTCCTCGTGGGCTGCAATCTTCTTTTCTTCAGGGTGGGTAAATCCAATTAAGTTTTCCAGGGGTGGGTTTTCTTCTTTTCGTGGGGTATATCCAATAAGTTGAGTTGGGTGGGTTTTCTTCTTTTCGTGGGGTAAGTCCAATAAGTTGAGTTGGGTGGGTTTATCCAATTGTGCACTTTTCACAAGAAATGTTGGTTGTTTGTCACTTATAACTGTCACTGGAACACTGTTGAACACTTTATCGTTTATTCTCCGAAATAATTTCTGGTTTGTCGGTTTTATATTTTGCTCTATATAAAAAAAATCACTTTTATAACTGGAATATTTTCACTATGTTATGTTGTGATATAACTTGTAGTTATTTTGTAGACCCGAGCGTCTACCACCACGTAATGATTTCTCTTACTTGCAGTTATTACTTCGTAAGGTAGCGATGGGATCGTATATGACGTGGTAGCACTATCTTAACATATACGATATAATATTATGGTAGAGACCTTATGACCGTAGATCGTTAAATAGAATGGTTATTTGATGAATAAATAGAGCAAATGCTTATATACGTTTACCGACACCAGTTTATTATAAAGTTCCTATATATTATATATTTACAATGTGTTACACAGATAACAATCTGAGCGTCCCGACCATGGGCTCTGTAATTACTACTCTAGTGGATCACCTCTTGCAATGATTTTAACTTAGGTTTAGGAAAGGAGATTGTTCCTAGAAGGGACACTAACTCCAGTGCGAGCTAGCAGGTAAAGGTACACCAACCTAAGTTGGGGGTAAGGTGAGAGTCCTGACTCCAGTGCAAGCCAGGTAGAGGTGACCACTTTTCGGAGCGAAGAAGTGATAACTTCAAAGGTGATTGACTGGCCTTTTTATACCCTCATTTGTGGGCGTATCTTCAGTACTTCCAACACTTGCCGCTTGGAGGTTGTTGTCGTCTGCTTCCTATGGATGCTTGGTCAGCTTTATGTAATGTTTATTGTTTATTTACTTTTGTGCTTAACACACTGACCTATTTATCCATATCCCATTACAATATAGACTTCCGAAAGCGTGGAAAATGAGTTTTAGAGTTTTGGGTTTTTGACCGTTTGCGTGGGGGTCTCACTGCTCGTGTGGGGTTTCTGACCGTCTTCAAGTTTGGGCTTTCTGACCGTTTGCGTGGGACCTAAGACCGTTTCGGCATGTGGGGATTCTGACTGTTTGTGTGATTTGTGTAGGGGTTCTGACCATTTTCACATTTGGGGATTCTGACCGATTGTGTGGGATTTCTGACGGTTGTGGGGGTTCTGACCATGCGTGTGGAGTTTCTGACCGTGCGGTGGGCGTTCTGATCGTGTTCGCATTTATGGATTCTGACCGTTTTTAGTTTTGAGGGTTTTGACCATTAGGGGTTCTGACCATTTGGGTGTTTGGGTGTTTTGACGGTTTTGTGGTGATTCTGATCATTTGTGTGGATCTTCTGACCATTTTTACTTTTGGTGTTTCTGACCGTTGGGGGTTCTGACCTAGACCCACCACAAGTAGTAACTAAAACCACGAAAAGTTGTTCCATCTTTGATTCAGAGCTGTCAAGTTACAAGAAAATTAATTGTTGTTAAATTGTACTGCATGCCAGGCAATACAAATTTGAATAATACCAGTAGGGAACAGACTTGGTGTGGGTCAAATGAAAATTTGACCCACTGCCCACCTTGTCTACTACCCACTGACCCACCAAGACCAACCGGACCCACCGAGACCCACCGACCTACTGAGAATGGTGGAAGGTAGACAGCCAGGGTGTATATTTTAGGTACCATCCCAGCATTTGCCTGGTATGACTGAGGAAAAAACCTCAAGATGTTTGGTCGCCGGGATCGATCCCAGGACTTCTCTAATGCTAAGCCAACTACATGTATCTACCACTGAGCAACTGCTGCTCGGTCTCACAATACGAGAGTAAGACTACAATGGCAACATTGATACATAAATTTCATCATCATGTGTAGGAACATTTGTCCTCTGCTCTGAGCAAAGGCATTGATTGTTCCACATGAATATCAAATATAACTACGATTACATTCATTCCATAGCCACCAAAGCTGAAACGGATCACCGGGTCAATTTTTGGACCTGGTCCCCGGTTTTTATACTCGGAGCCTGGTGTGACCCGATGGCCAGCAGAGATTTCATTTTTTTTTTACTTATACTAATTTTGTAGATTTTTATGATATTCAGTGAAAATCTTGTTTTATATTGCAGATATGAGTTACATGGATTTAGGCGCATAATTTTCAAATATATACATCCCACTATCATTGCGACTCACATTTACTATTTGCCGTCATTTTGGACCCCCGGTGTTTCTGAGATTCGTATTCGGGTCTTACTTTACAAGCGTTGTTATTCGTACTCTACAACGGCCAAGTACCTCAAAAAACTTCACTTGTAAAATTGGATCCGGGCTTCCGTTTGATAGAAAAGTGCATACGAAATGTATAATTTAAGTTCCTGCACATTCCGTGCGTGGCGCTGCGTTCGCTAATCGTATAAATGTATATAGTTTTTCACTTCATAGACGTTGGAAAACCTGACGCGTCTTGTCTAACACTTAACTGCGCATGCGCTCATTTCTCTCACCAATTCATGCTGTCGTGTTCCTCACAACGTACAGAGCTCACAGTGTCTGTGTGTGTGTGTTTACCTTGGCGTTCTATTCGGAAAGGACGAAAGGACACAGGAACCAAGCTACGAAGCAACAGTGGAGAAATTAAGGTCATGAGTAGGGTGACCACCTCTCCGGGTTTGACCTGGAGTCTCCGGGTTTGAATACCTTATGTCCGGGCTCCGGGTTTTGGAACGATTTCTCCGGGTTGTACTTGCTGTAACAAGTTTTTAATATTATCACATATTAATGCCGATAAGTAACTATTAAAAATTAAATAAATTGGCAAGGTTAATTTTGACTTCAGTTACTGAAATAGTCTCAAATAGTTATTGAAAACATCTTCCACCGTTCCACGCTGTCCATTGACCGGAAAAACATACTAAGCCGCATGGGAACCACAAATTGGAGTAATTCTCAGAGTGCGCGTGACGACACACCATTTAATAATTCTGTCCAAAATCCGAACAAAGCACTAACGGTTAGTAGGCTAGTGTACTATGCACGGTGGCATGTCTGCATGAAGGAAAAATATTTTTTCCCGAATATAGTACGTTATCTGTAACTACCACGTAAAATAATATTGGTGTAAATTAAGAAGCTTCCGCCGGCGCTGATGGTTACAGAAACACAGGTAAGAATTTCGACTTCCTATAATTAGGATTAAAATAATAATAATTCATAATTAATTAGAGATGTGTCGTTCAGAGTGAAGGACACACTGAAGTGTGCTGTGAACTAACAGCACAGTTGTTCAGCTCAACCAGCACAGTCGTTCATTTCGTATCTTGGACACACTCTCCAGATTTTGCAGTTGTACACGAGTAGCGCCGCACAACCTTATTCATTTTGGTTTCTCAGCTGAATATCTATAGTAAAAAAGACTTGCTCAGTTTAACGCTCCCTGAATCCTGCGCCCGGAGCATATTACTCGTCTGCTCGCCCATAGTTACGTGCCTGCTATAACTCAGTCTGTTTATGTTATAAATAAATAAATCTATTTTCCGCAACAATTAAAATCATTCAAAACAATTTTTTTCAAGTGCTTACGAAAATATAAAAGTTTCATTACATCTCTTCTATGAACACAGCCGCTGTTCTTCTGTCGCATCTTATGGACTAGGTTTTTACATACTTCATTTAACACAATATTTTCTCTGGTGTGATTCTTTGGTAAAGCTCTTGCGCCGAAACGGTGGCGCCGAACAAAACGGGTTCGGTTATTACAGTAGCCGAATCTTATTAACTAGGTGTCAATGAAGATGGCCTCTACGATAAGGTTACACTTTTAAATGAAGTTCTGGGAAAATCTGATGATGATACCTTCACAAATACATATGTCGGTGTAGTCTAGGCAAAAATTTTCAAAAGCTCGAATTTTCCTCGACCTTACAAACTTGTTGCGAAAGTACTGTTCATTCCTGTAATGCCTTCTTTACATTACTAACATTTTACTATGGTTAACGTTAACGCGAGTTCATTTTAGTAATGTAAACGGTAGTTACCGTTAACGCGGGTTCCCAAGTTAACTAGCGTCAACTGACGGCGGTTATCTTGTAACGTTAGTAAGAATCGTCTGTCTAACCGCAAGTTAGTTATTAGGAACGAATCACTTCGTGGGTATATTTCTTTGTTTATCGAAATATATATTAAAATAATGATGCGTACTACTTTTAAAATATAAAAGAATGATGGCAGAACTAATCTACAAAATTTGACGCTACAATCAATTCATTTGTGTTCATTTTTTTATAATTTAATAATCTCCAATGTAACAAGCAGTTTCGTTACTCAACAACGGAAACCTCAACCTGTTTCTTTATACAAGCACGATAACCAAGTTAAGTTCGGCAGTCTGAACGCAAGTTAGTTTTACCCATAAGTTTCACCATCGTAAAATGTTAGTAATCTAAGCAAGGCATAAGCAACGGTTACGTAGAAGGTGTATTTTCTCTCATGTCTAATCTATGGACAGACAAACGAAACAGAATGCGGATGGACCTAGTCAAAGCGGAACTATGTACCAAGCTGAACTTCAATATGTCGTGCCAAGAATTCAGCGCATACTTGGCAAAAAAAGAACAAAAGGTACTATTAACATGCTGTAAAAACAAAAACAAAAAAATAAGTACAAGTTTACTTAAATATTACCAATGATTAAGTATTTAATTATTGTACCTTGACATATTAAACTTAACTGAAATATTAGCAAATCGTTATTTGGTGCTCGTATCAAATATGTATTCGTCTACTCGTAATAATGCACGCAATTTATTTACAATTTTTCTCTGTCCAGTAAAGCTATTAAAATTAATCTAAAAATGAAATACTCGCTTGGAATCTCGTCCCCCACACCCTCTCTCTAGCCCTAGTACTAGGGACCTTGGACTTCCTGCTGGGACTCTGTTCCGCCCCACATCCCGCTATCTTTCTTTCTTTCTAATCTACGATTCTATGGGTTGGTCAAAAGTAAAAGGTGGCCTCCCTAGTCATGAGGCCATCTTAAATAGCTCTGTGTATTCTTATGGGTTTAGTGCAAGAACCCCTCGCAATCAAAAAGTAAATTGTAATGACTCTAAAAGTATAAATGATATGGAGAAACTGAAAAAAGTTTTAGTATCAGAGTCCCCGGGGGTTTTCAACCTAAAATATTGGTGGTCCTCCGTGAAGTTTTGGATTTGACGCCACCTCCTCCCCTATTCAAACACAGTAGGGGAGAAAAAAGGAAAAAGATTTGGGTTCAGCGAGCATCAAAATGGAAGGAAATAGCGATTTGAGGTGCCAGTTTATGGTCCCTTGATAGCAAAACTAAAATAAGGGACTTTATATCTCGCTCCTGTCTGTCTGTCTGTTGCAAGAAATTATATCTCAGGAACCAGAAGACGTAGGAACTTGGTTGAGTTGTCATTTGAAAGCTCTCGTTAATTCATTAGGAATGGCTATCTCACTTTTTGGATCAGTCACCCCCTATAGCGTGAAACGGGGGATTGGGGTACAACTCAGACTCTTATATCTGGAACTAGAAGACTTAGGGACTTGCTTGACATGTCACTGGATAGCCCTCGTCAGTTCATTAGGATTGGCTCTCCTACTTTTTATTAGACACCCTATAGGGTGAAACGGAGGATTCGGGTAAAACTTATACTCCTATATCTCAGAAACTAGAAGACGTAGGGACTTGGTTAAGATGTCATTAGAAAAGTCTCGTCAATTCATTAGAAGGGTTTCTTACTTTTTGGTTTCACAGCCCCCAGGGTTGTAACGAGGGTGGCAAAGCTATACAATTCCACACGCGTCCATCGATGTACCCCAAATTAAGAATTGTCTTCGTTTGGCACTGGGCAATGTAATCTTGGTACATTTTCCAAAAAAATAAGAGTATTCTTACTGTATTGGGTTCGTTTCTCAATACTTGATATACGTTTGCCCACTTCCAGTTGTCATAATTGATAATATAACTACTAGCTTACGCCAATATTGATATCTTTACTGATGTTCACTAATGACAATTTATAATGCCGAGACAGATTTTGAAATACACATTTTTCCATTCATTGCCAAAGAATTACGCAAAAAATCTATTAGCACTCATTCTTGTATGAGCTCGTACCAAGAACATAAAAACACATTTCTTAATGATTATAGTTCATGAGCAATCATAATATCTGCAATATTGAAATTTCAACCTATTAAAATCAATCACAACATAAAAAACGTAAAAGAATGTCAAACTTTTGTGTCTGACTGAAAAATATTAAAATCTGAACAAGGCTCACACAGACTATTGGTTTGAAAATGTGCAACTTAAATATGCTTTGAAAACATAACGTTTTTATGGAGTAATTTCCCACGTGACATTTCACTCCCTCTCTCCTTGAAAAAAAAAAACATTTTACTTAAGTTTATACTTACTTGATGTCTTTGATCACAAAGAAAAAAAAATAGTGAAACATCTTATTTCCAACTTCATCACGTGTGGCCCTCTATACTACAAATTTTACACAATATATCACCTTCCATCTTATACCATAAACCATAATTAACCATCATTAATCCATTGCATAATACCATAAACACCAATTTATTTCCATTAATACCACCCAAGAGCTTGTTTTAATCTATTAACATCCTTAATAACTTCATCTAAGAAACCTCGTTCCAACCATAAAGACCATATATTTTTCTTAGATGTCAACTCCACTCTATTGAGATATTTACCACAGTTCAGATCTCTCAACACATCATCAATGTGTTGTATTTTTAGACCATGAGAACCATCCACTGCATTATTCTGCTTTACAACTTCCTCTTCATTCCTTTGTACGCTATCACCGCCGTGATCACTTGGATGATTCATCTTAACCAATGGTAAATTCGTATCCTCTTTTAGAGATATCTCAGAGTCTTTTGCACACTACATCTCATTATTGTGAAGCATCTGTTCACCAATCATAGACTTAACCTGTGATGTTTCATGTTGAGTAAGCAATAATTTAGACATTTCGGTAAACCTGCTACGTAACTCATGCACCTCTTCTTTCAACTCTTGCCAAACTTTCTGACAAGGATTACTCAATACCATATAGTTTCGAGCAACATTTTTCATGCTGTTATAGGATTTTCGTTCCAAAAATGTATCCTGTCTACTATGTTGAAAGCCTTGTTGACTCATCATCTCAGTCCTACTGATGTTATTTGCATTTGACTCTCTGCCTTTAATTTTACTACAACTGCATCTTTGATACCTTATTGAATTTCTCTAAGATGGGAATACAATATCGAGGCCTTGACGTCCAAAAATAGCATATGGTATTGATTCATTACAAATCCACCATTCAACAAGATACAAATTATTGCGATATACACAAGGCAATGTGATCTTTCCTACTATCACAAATTTTGTGTGACTCAAATCCATTACATTGAACGTTTTGTCTAATTGTTGCCATTTCAATTTATATCTGGTAGCTGTCTCTATATCCATTAGATTTGGATCTGCCCCAGTATCAATTATTGATGTGAACGATTGATCATGTACAAGAAAACGTATCATGTTAGGTGTTGAAATAGCATTTTCTGATGTAGTTTCTACTATATCGATCCAGATATCGTTGATTCCAAATCCTGTTTCATCAGATGCTACCATATCAAGATTATGTTGTTGCTCATCTAATTGCTTTACCTGGCATTCTTTTTGTGCTTCAGCCTGTTCTCTTTTGAAGCGATAACAAAGAGCCTTAAAATGACCTTTTCTACCGCAAAATTTATTATATGCAGGACATTGCCGTTGAATGTGAACGCGTCCACAAAAGGAGCAATTATTTATCATCTTATTTTGCTCTTTTGACCCATACTTTTTTCTCTGATCAACATGCCTACTATCTAACTTATTTACACTTTGATGACTACTTATCTGCTTAAAATGTTGATCGAAAATTGCACTGTCACGTTCAATAGCTTCGTGCTGTAAAGCTAATTGAGAAGCTTGATCAAATGTTAACTTATCCATATCCAACCAATAATCTTTTCCTGACCGAAGAATCAGCAGTACCGAATACTAATTGATCAATCAATGCCTCATCTTTAAATGTATTGAAATCACATTTGTCTGCCTGCGCTTTTAAAGCCTGAATATAGTCTGATGTGGACTGACCTTGATGTTGGAGCATAGCTTGAAAGTGGAAGCGCTCAGTCCGAACATTAGATTTGCTTTCGAACAACTTTAGCAAAATAGCTTGTAAATGTTCCCATCTGAAATCTGACACATTTTTAGGACTGATGCTAATTTTCAACTTTTCACACGCATCATTATCTAATGATGCTACTAACGCATCAATCTTTTGAAAATCAGCTATACCAAATACTCTACAATGAGAGCTAAATCTTTCCAAATACAAAGTCATCTTATCGTGATTAGCATTGAAAGGTGTGAATAAAATAGTTTGACTAGCCATCTTGTTGCATAAACACCAGATATACTTGTATATAATTCCAAATATCCAAACAACGACTCTATTACAAATTGCCTTAGTAAACAGCCTCGTTCGCCATTTGTTATCTTTGTATATTTTCAAAATAAGAGTAATCGTACTGTATTGGGTTCGTTTCTCAATACTTGGTATACGTGTGCCCACTTCCAGTTGTCATCAATGATAACATAACTACTAGCTTACGCCAATATTGATATCTGTACTGCTGTTCACTAATGACAAGGTATAATGCCGAGACAGATTTTGAGATACACATTTTTCCATTCATTGCCAAAGAATTACGCAAAAAATCTATTAGCACTCATTCTTGTATGAGCTCGTACCAAAAACATAAAAACACATTTCTAATGATTATACTTCATGAGCAATCATAATATCTGCAATATTGAAATTACAACCTATTAAAATCAATCACAACATAAAAAACGTAAAAGAATGTCAAACTTTTGTGTCTGACTGAAAAATATTAAAATCTGAACAAGGCTCACACAGACTATTGGTTTGAAAATGTGCAACTTAAATATGCTTTGAAAACATAACGTTTTTATGGAGTGATTTCCCACTTGACAGGCAAGGAAGGTATTCCGGATCCGACGTTGTTCTCCAGATATCAGTGTTGCCACTTTTTTTTAAAAAATTCCTTCTATCCACTTCGACATAACCACACCAACTTGGCATTAACATTATTGCGGACAATGTAACAACACTGTGGCCCTAAGAACCCGAGTTTTCATTGTTACATATTTTGAGATAATGTCACATATTTTGTGTTTCAGATGCTATCAAGGGACCGGAGCTATCGCGATTGTTAACTGAATCGCAGCGCTAACTTGTTAAATTTGAGTAGTAAAAACAAGCCCGAGGGGAAATAAAAAACTACTAAATCTACTACAAGATTAAAAGTAACATCAGCATGATAATATTAAAAAGGTTTTCGCTAATCAATCTTTAAGTAATAGAGGTGCGAGGGGTAAAAATAATAAACGTCCGGTTTCACGCTTTTTTTTTCGGGACCCCGGTGATGGTGGGAGCGTATAATCTATCGGATGAAGGAATATGTAAAGAAGAGCAGTAGTGCAAGAACAAAGAGGAAGAAGTGCGCTTCCGCACAACTTATATTATCAGAAATAAAATGTACACATTAATTCCCTTCCTACGGGTTTTGGGAATTTGAAAATTAGCATCTCTTGTCAGCTCCCGTGGTCCAGTAAATCCAGTCACTGGAATTTGAGTTGATTTTGTGGCGTTCAGGCAACTTTGGCTCAGGTCAGGATAGGGTAAGGGCAATGATAAGGAAGGTATCGGCCAGGGCCATTCTTAAGTTACTATTCCGGCATTTGTCTGGTGAAGCTGAAGAAACCCCTGAAAAATCTGTCACGATGGTCGCCGGCGGAGTTCGAACCACGTACCTACACATTGCCTCTTCGCAGCAGAGACGTTACCCCCTGGACCACGGGCTAGGTGCTGGTAGCTTGCTTTGAGTAAGGACTAAGGAAGCGGATCGGGCTTCAGTCCAGCTCAAGCTTGCCATTTTGACAATTTTTTCATTTCTTTATTAAGTGAATTGAGTCGCCTTAGTTCAGGCGGTAGTTCGTCTGACATCGAGACGGGTGACCCGTGTTGATATCCCGGCCAGACCATTGTAGAATTTGCTGTAGTGCTCTAATGCCTGGCATCCTGAGATGCACCCTGCTTGCTTTTGAGTACTAGAGTGTCCATGGTACTCCTGGGCAAGGTATACAGTGTGATTCACGACGAAGCGACCATACTGCGGTGAGTGATTCCTCACATCATAACAAGAAGAAAGTTCCGCTGAAAATAATTCGAAATGTGCATAGTTTCGGAGCTATAGACTCTGAAAGTTATGGCGGCATCGTCAAATATGACGTCTCATCTCGACACATAATTACCTAAGCGGTATCGGTTTAACAAATCACACTAGAAATAGTACCTAATACACTTAATTAAGTTATGTTTATGATTGGCGAATGTATCTTGGTGGCTATTTCTTTGCTTGCCATATTAAACCATTTAATTCAAAGACAACATAATTCTTGCAGGACGAAACCTATTAATGTGCATTGCTTGAATGGATGGATTGTGTACCCTACGAGTCTGATTTGTTAAACGGACACCGCTTGGGCCATTAAGTGTCGAGATTATTTGTGACGATGCCGTTAAGTGCCAGTAGCTCCGATACAATGCACATAACGAAAATTTATCCAAGGAACATAATTGTTAATTCTTTATGATTTGAGGAATGACATACCGCAGTATGGCCTCTTCATCGTGAATCACCCTGTATACAAATTATTAGGTAGCGCCCCTTTCAAGGAATTGTCTGCCTCTTTGAGCCGCGATGCCAGTGAATATGCCAGACTTTTGCCTCTTTTTGCTACTACTGCTATTATATGGCGTTGAGGCTGTTTTTTGATATTTGGTATTGTTGCTATAGATGTTATGCAGGTAGTCTATAACTTACGTTGAGATCAGACCAGAAGAAGAGGAGATATTAATCAATGAATTATTTTTTTAATCGGTCGCCATTTTATTATTTGTTGTCCCGCCCGCCGCGCGTCGATTGCCCGGCCGTGAAACTCGGTATTGCCGAAAGTGTGGAACATATGGTAATAGAATATATTTTATTAATATAATAATTTTTATTAAGAAATATTGTGAAATTGATCATTATTTGTTAACCGGCCCTCAACAAGGAAAGTCGGTATTAGGGAAAGTGTGGAACATATGGTAATAGATTGCATTTGATGTAGTATATGGATATTTTGGGAGGAACTTTGATTTATTTCTGGGGTGGCTTACATTATTTCATTTTGACGGAGAATGCATTCACCGTCATTGCGAAGCATACACTTATATGTCTTGCTCATAGAAGATATCTTGTCCAACTAAATATCTTTCCATGTTTCGCGCATGCTTAGTTTTTGTTATATTGCAGCTGTGCTTCTCACGAGGAGGTTTCTCTTTATGTCTGGTATTTGATTGACGTGGCCCCAATTGTTTGTTTCAATGGAGGCGATGCGGAAGTTTTTGTTGTAGTGCAGCTCTGCTGATTGGGAGGAGGTTTCTCTTTATGTCTGGCCTTTGATTGACGTGGCGCGAATTGATTGATATTTTTGTTTCTTTAACATAGCATTTACCGTTTCGCATTCTTTGATGCTTGGAGCGTGTTATGCCAAGTTATTTTTATACAATGCGGCCATTTACGTTTAACTGTTTTCTTTATACTTTTGCCTTTCCGCTAATGCTCACTGGAATTTGACTATACAGAACTAGTTAAATCTAGTTAGTTACAAAATAGCTCATGATGTGTAAAGTTATTTACTTTTTAATTTTTTGTGCACAGTTGTGCTGTGACACTAGTAAAGGTATCATGCATTTTTACGAAGATCGAAGTGCGGATGAAGGCGATGGACCGTTGGCGGAGAATGATCCCCGTCTTTACCGTAGTGTACCTACCTCAAGTTTAGAGGTAGAATTTAATGCAGAGAGTGATGAAGAATATTATATTTCTAGTGCCGACGAAACTTATAGTGCTATGCATTACAATGAAGTTTCATCTACCACCATGTGTTCTAGTGAAACTGAAAATTCATGCGGATGTGTGAATTATACGATTGATGACAACTGTATTTTAGAAGCTATCGAAATTGGAGATATATAAACAATTGTCAATTATTATGTGCTGATTGTTTCTATAATGTTCGCAATCGTCAGAGACATCGTTGTGTTACATGATCTATAGTTGAAGAAAGGTCTTTGAGGAGACGTGCATATGGACTAATAATGGATGCTGTGAATTTTTTCATATTTATCATGTGTATATTTTGAAACACGTTCATTTTAACACTGTTGAAATTTTTGAATATTTAAATTCAATTTACTTTTACTCATAGTGGATGAAGTAGAGACAAAATTAATTGAGAATGACGTTATTGCAGAACCAGATTATGAAGAGAGTCATATGTAGACTAATAATGCATATCATGATTTTTTTCTTGTTTGTCTTTGAATTTATGTGGATTTTGAATTATTTGAGGAATTTCCTCACAATTTACTTTTACTCTGAATGGATGACGTAAACTTTGAATTTACTTTAAGAACTTTGAATAAGTAGAACTATAAGTGTTTACATGAAATATATAAATAATTAAATGTTTATATGATTATGCACAATACATAGCATTGAGGTTTAGCTAGGTGTATTTATTGTTGACATAGTTATTTTAAAGTATTGAATAGACTAGACCATCGGTGATATTTCACTATTGTATTTTCTTACCATGTTTTATGCTGAAGACAAGTTGAATCTTGTTCTCTAACTAACTGTTCAGTGACCTACTTATAATTTAAACCTTTAGTCTTGTAACCATGGAACAGAACGGTAGTGAAAATACCATTGTTAACTTACCATCTTCTTTGCCTGCAAAGTCTTTCTGTTTATGTCGATCAAAATGGGTTGATCAACCTTGTATACTATAATCAACTCGTAATTGGAATACTAAAGACATTTTACTTTGTTCTGCATGTGCATTTTGGAATTAAGGATAAAAGTGAACATGAGTGTATGGGATATTTAATTCATGGAACATCATTAAGTGAAGAGAACCGACTTAGTTGTTAGTGTTTGCAAGTTAGTGTTTATCGAGAATTATTAAATCCAAAGTATATAGATGAGATATTTAATTGTTATGTGAATACTCATCCTGGATCTAATCATTTAAAAGGTAATTTTGATTATGGACTTCGTTTTCTATTGGGAAACAAAATAGTGGAATTACGTCAAGAATTACTCAAAGAATAGATTTGGTGCGCGTGAGTAGAAAGACCACTTACAAACTTTTGTGAAAGTTGTATTTTCATTTTCTACTAGTTTAAGAATTACCAACGTTTAACATGCTGCATTAAAAGACAGATTTATTATTACATATGAACAAACTTAACGTACTGTTTTATTATTATTATTGAAATTAAAAAATAAATTTTATGGTTTGACTGATACCTTTCCCCTATGTAAAAATGAAAGTTCCTGTTCATTGGACAATGAAAAGTAAGAAGGTGATTAGGTTCCACCAGTAGCTGCATGAATAGTCGTAGCAGCAACAGGTAAACCAGTCTCAGTTTATGTCTTCGCAAAACTTATTGCGGTGTGATGAGAGTTACTCATCAGATAGTTTTGTTTGTGCGGTGCAGGAAGCAGAACGTGCCGCATTAGCTTTGATGCATATTGAAAATAGGTCTCCTAGTCCTTCGTTAGTGACTAGTTTTGATTGTCATATTGTATCTTCAGTAATAGTGAATAGTGAATTCCAGAGTGAATCAAACTTTGTTTTATCAAGACCTGTTGAAAGTGGTTTACATAGTGCAGAAAATATTAGTGAATCAAACATTGTTTTATCAAATTCTGTTGAAACTGGTTTTCATAGTGCAGAAAATATTACTGAATCAAACTTTGTTTTTTCTGATGGTGATTTCCAGAATGAATGTTCACTAACATTGAAAAATTCTTTTGAATTAAACACACATGCTAGTGAAACTGATTCGTCTGAAAGTGACGGAAAACCTAATATTCCGACTTGTGAGTGCGGGATTAATGTTATTGAAGAACTTCGTATTTGGAATGCTATAGACAATTTTAATTGTCTTAATACACTTTTAATTTGTGCTGTCTGTTTTTATAATATTCTTAATCAGTTAGCACACGCTTGTCTCAGTTGGGAGTTGAATGAACTTGATCGTAGGGAATTTTTAAATAATCGTACATGGAACGCATTGCTTAAACCTAGTAATTTTATGCAGATCTATAATGCTTATTTAACAAAACATGAAAATTCTGATAAATTTAGAATAGTGAGTTTTGAATGTGGACTGCGAAACTTACTTAAACGTAAAGTGAAAGAGGTAAGAGATAAACTAAATTCAAAAAATATATTATACGGTCCTGAAAACACTGACTTAGTTATTTGAACTGTTAGTGTGAAAGATGATAGAGTGTACTTTTTGCAATGCTTTGTTTATTTTAAACTCGTGTATATCTGAAACAGTAAAAACATATTTACACCAAATCCAATTCCTTGTAGTGGATGTACATTAAACATTACACGTCAGTGTATATATCAGGGCAATACTGGATCTTTTATATCAAAACATTTAATGAATCATGTAAATGATCATAAAACATTTACTGATTATTATGACATTGATAAGAAACAAGGACATGTAACAATTTCAGCGAATATGTTTTTTAAGAAATGTAGAATTCTTTTTCAAGATACAGAATTTATTGCACAAGTCATTCCAACTATTATTGAACAACAATTAATTCCAGAAAAAACTTTAATTTGTTCAAGAGAATATATTATTGATATCCAAGATTTTAAATTGTTATCCTCTGAATTTATTGCACGTGAACTTTTTATAATCTCAAATGATGCTACATTAATGTATCATTCTATTGTAAAACTTGCATGTGAAATGGTAGAAATAGCAATAGGCTATCTAAAACAGTGTGAATGGTTAACTGAAATTTTCACGAATTATTATGGGATACTTCAAATGGTTATTGTATAACTCATATTCGAAGAATAATTGCACAACTCTGTGAAGTTGATGCAATATTCTTTTGTAAAGGTTATGAAAAAGTTAAATTGGTTTAAAAAAAATTCAATTAAAGAATATAAAAGATCTAAAAGATGAAGTTTGTCTTTCGTTTACTTCATTAAATTTTAATGTTAATGTAAGGTGTTGTACTTATCATGAACCTATGCAGGTGAACGGTTGTACTGTAAGAAACAGTATGCAACTTCAATACTGGTTAAACTTGCAAAGTTCAAAAGTTTTGGAAAATTTGTTCAAGATAAAATTATAATGTTGTTAATATATATAGACCATTACGCTATACTTTTACGAGTATAAAATACAATTATAAATATTATATAAAACCTCATTTTTATTTAATCATGAAATGATATTAGTTTAGGAAAAAATATTAAGAAATAAAATATGGGAATTATTTTCTTTTTCAGGAAAATATGAATGACATATTATTTTTTAATTATTAACATACATAAAATTTTCTTCAAATAAAATTTCTATATAAACTTTAAGTGCAAATTATAAATAATTTATAACTATTTCTTAAAATAAAGTTAGTTTTCGTTTAACTAAAATATTATTTTAAAATAGGTTATGCTTTTCATTTAACTTTTGTTTAATTGGATTATTTTCTAATTATTAAAATACATAAAATTTTCTTCAAATAAAATTTCTATAAAAACTTTAAACGCAAATAATAAATAATTTAAACTATTTCTTCAAATAAAAGTAGTTTTCGTTTAACTAAAATATTGTTTTGCAAAATAGATTATACTTTTTATTTAATTTTTAACTAAATTTTTTCTAATTATTAACATACATAAAATTTTGTTCAAATAAAATTACTTTCATTCTTAATTACATAGATTTCATTCTTTTCGTTAAACTAAAATATTATTTTGCAACATACATTATACTTTTTATTTAACTTTTTGTTTAACTAGATTATTTAATAATTATTAACTTACATATTTTTTTTTCAAATAAAATTTTTTTATGACTTTTAGCTGCAAAATAAATAACTTATGAGAATTTCTTAAAATAAAATTATCATGCTTTTTATTGATTTTTGTATAATTTAACTATTTTCTAACTAATACCTCACAAAAAATTTCTTCAAATAAAATTTCTATAGAAACTTTAAGTGCAAAATAAAAAACTTAAAAAAAAATTGATGAAATAAAATTATTTTGTAAAATACATTATGCTTTTAATTTAACTTTGGTTTAGTTAGATTATTTTCTTATTTAAAACTTATATAAAATTTTCTTCAAATAAAATTAGTTTCATAAACTTTAAGTATTAAAATAGTTAACATTGTTAAAATTTCAATGGTGAAGAGGAAATAAAATACTAGCTTTTGTTTAAGTATAATCAATAGATTGCAAACATAATTTTTCCAAATTATAACTTTATTGTTTGAAATTTTAAAGTAAAAACTGTTTAACTGAAAACGATGTACATTTATAATTTTTATGTCAAATTGTACTTAATATAAGAGAAAAATGATTGAGAGTATAACTAAATTTATATGATATATGAAATAATATCAGCTGAAGTCTATTCTAGTTATTGTAAAACACTCTTTGAATGTTTAAATTATACTTGCTGAAGTAAAATTATTTGTACAATTTTTGAAAGTACATATTGCTTAATATAAAAAAGGATATAATAAAGCAAGCTTCTCTAATTTAATGAAATTTACTCATTTTTATGATAATAAGGATTTAGAGAAAGAACAATATTAAATAACTATAGGATTCCTATTTATTTTGCTATATTTATAAAACATTTACACAGACAAACACACACACACACACACACACACACACACACACATACAGATAGAGAAATACAATAACACTGACGCATCAATTCACATTTCTTTTATTTCTCGTATATAATTTTAACATCATCAACTTTTTCTTTTGTTTCTCTTTTATTTTAGGATTGCAAGGCGAGCTCATCCAGGAGCCATTCAGGATGGCTTTCTATTTTTTCTTGCATCCATCCGTCTTCATTAATCTACTGTTCCTCGAGAGGAAAAAGTTTGAGGATTTAATGTTTCATTTTCTTTCATTTTTTCTTCCACTAAAGGGGAAGTAGACGAATATTCAAAATTTGAGGATGTTTCTTCTTCCTCCTCAAATAATGTGCATGTTGCTGTGGTGTTAGTGGTAGTAATGTTTACAACTTCTAACTTGCTTATTTTTAGAGGAGAGTAGTATATATTTTCTGTTTGTTCAATAATTCGTTTCTGCTGACGAATAAATTTGGATGTATATGTAGTTCCTCCCAATGTGGAAAGAGCGTTTGCTTCAGTGGAACTCATCATTATTCTGTAGTAATATATATAAGATTAGAAAAATGTTAATTTCTTTTAAACAAATCCTCTCCTTTACATATATTTAAAAATTTAAATATATATATATATGTTAAATATATTTATTAATTTAAAGAAGAATAGTTTTAAAAAACTGCAGTTTTTTTCATTTAGCATAAACATATGACTAATTAGATTTTAGTTAGCTGTTAATACTTAATATATACATTGCCTCTAATTTCATATTTCACATTTTATATCATCCGTACTGTATTTTCATTGAGCTTAGAAAATAAATTGAGTTCTATTTGTTTGTTTTTTGCTCATCCATATCAAATCATTTTTAGTTAAGTTAATAGTATTCCCTCATTTCAAATATTATGATATGATTTTAATCAATCTCAAGCATGAACTAGCCAGGCGATTTCAGCACATACAAAATGCTTGTTTTCGATTTATTTTCCTTCTTAAGTACTGAGACCACCTAACTGTTCTGTAAACAATTATCAATGCTTAAACAATGAAAGAAATAACTTATAGAAATTAAAATTTCTTTTCAAATTACTTCACCTTTAACAAGCTTCTTACTTCCACAAACGTTCTCAAGCGTTTAACTTCTATCATAATTGTAAAACCAGGTGAAAGGAAAACCAATTACTTTCGGTCCCTTATTATACATTTATTTTATTCCAAATCGTTTACGGTTTCCATCAAAGTCAATGCAAAGTTGCTTTAACTAGACTAATAAATTATTTTTGTTTAAAATAAGCGAACGTTCTTTCAATAATGAGTTCTTCAGATATATTTAGAGGTATATTCGGAATATGTAACGAATATTGTGCCACAATTTATGAGGACAACTTCAAAACATTGTTTACTAAACCTTCGTACACGGATTTATTTGAATTAAAAAATATGCAGGCTATGAATATTCTGCAAATATCTTTAAACAGCCTGCTATAGATGATTTGCTTCTAATTCCTAACACTATAAGCTGCGTCACTCCATAGAAAGCTATACTGCACATCTTAAGAATAGCTGCCGCCTTAAAGTCGTCTTCCTCAAAATAAAACAAGAAAACGATGGTTCTTTTTAATTCTAGGAAAACCTCAATCGTATATGACATGATTTAAGCAGTAAATCTTTTTCACATTACACAGAAAATTATTTGCCTCCCTTCTGATAAAAACATTTCAATTCCAAGAAAATGTTAACTACTAGCAACCTTGATTGAGAAATTAAGTGTTGGTAACTATTATTCTAAAATTATTTGCTTTTACTATTTCTAACTTTAGTGGAAAAGTAAATATGCTTGAAGAAGATTCTGTATTTACCTTAAATAAAATAAAAATCTTATAGCATACTTTTATTAGTACAGTAAACAATTTCACTCTAAAACTGGTAAAAGACTGCAAAATACGAAGCGTATCGCATCAGTTACTGTATACGAATTTTAAGTCTTACTTCAAACTATTATTTTCGATATCAGTTTATCGTAAAGTAACAGTAATTTGTAACTGTTATATGCAAGAAGCACAGATACTTATTTTCGCACTTTTCCATTTGTTAGTAGAAATTATTCGAAACTATTATTTTTGATAACAATTTAACGAAAAGTAACAGTTATAAGAACCAACCATAGATACTCAGTTTGAAACTTTGCCAGGTCTCTTACAACTTCTGGACTCTGTGAAAATGTCAGGATCTTAGAAAAAATAAAAAATTGTCAAAAAATGTTTTCTACAATTATGTTTAAAATACCTTTCAAAGGGTGTACAACAACATATTTAATTTTGGCGGAACGAAATTTTTAGTCTCTTTTAACTTCTGTACTGTTAAAATTTTAGGAAAATGGAAATCAAGTTTTCTACAAAATAAGTTAAATGCGTTTGAAAGCATATTGTTCAAATATAGTAACAATATTGTTTCAACAGTATAGTTTAATAAGTTCTCTCAATGTTTGTCAGACATACACATGCATCAAAAAATATTACAATGGAAAAAAATTAGAAAGGAAGTCTCTCTTACACGCACATGTACTAGGGATATAATATTTGAGATTGCAACTATTACGAAAAATATTAAGTTAAATGTAGTATGAGTTTATCAGTTGCACTGCTTTAAAGCAATATCAGAGATTGGTCCGGCACAAACATGTTTGCGTTGCATTCGCTAACAGTCGGCCGTTCGTAAGCCAATAGTTAATCGCTCGGGTATTTGTTAGCAAAACGTGTTTGAGTTGGGACAGTATTACTTGTGAATCTCTATGTAATATTTTAAAAATTATTATTATTATTTAAGATGCATGTTCTATGCTTCTGTTATTTTTATTCCTGTTTCATGTTAATCATTTACCGTCTTAAGTCTAATGCAGACCATGGCATATGTATTTCTAATTTTATAAACAGAGAATGCTAAATTTTTATGTTACTCATTGCCTCAAAGACAGCGTACCGGGTTCAAATCCCGCGTTTGACAGTAACATTTCTATTTTTGATTTCTAGAGAAAATAATCCATGTAAAATGAAGTTTCGACTGGCAATTTCTAACATGTTCCCCCTCCTCCACAATTATAAAAACTATGCATGAAGTACGTTTGTAAACACTGATAAGTAATATTTTGAATATCATCTTGAGTCAAAGTTACCTAAAGCCATAAATAAATTTGAATGTATATATATATAGAAAGTTGGGTGGTTTTAAAATGACGGATACTTTCAAATGTGTTAGGTACAGTTGTTTAAGCTTAAGTTGGATTAATCACATGACAAATGAACTGTGAGTCAAACTTCTCTAAAGGCCATAAATAAATTTGAATATATATACAGAAAGCTGGGTGGTTTTAAAATGATGGATACTTTCAAATATGTTAGGTACACTTGATTACGCTTAACCTAGATGAAACAAGTAACAAATGAATTGTGAGTCAAACTTGTCCAAAACCCATAAATAAATTTGAATCAGAGGTGTGTCTATACAGAAAGTTGGCTGGTTTTAAAATGATGGATACTTTCAAATATGTTAGATACAGTTTACGCTTAAGCTAGATGAAACAAGTAACAAATGAAGTATCAGTCAAACTTGCCTAAAGGCCATAAATAAATTTGAATATTTATACAGAAAGCTGGTTGAT
>JAGDQP010010663.1:42074-55161 GCA_022664845.1 Lepisma saccharinum
AAGAAAAAAATGAACATTTATGTCCCTACAATAGTCATGTAATGCATCGTGTTTTATCAATTGCCGGGAAAGACATCAAATAAATGGCCAAATTTAAGTTAACCAAGAATCTTGAAAAAAAATCCATTGACATGGTGTAATTGAATTTTATTTATGGCATGTAGTCATCTTAGGTTCAAGCCAGAATAGGGATGTCAAAAGGATGTTGGAAGGTAGTCGGCCAGGACACTTTTGTAAGTACCACTCCAGCATTTGCCTGGTGCGACTGAGAGATAAGGCGAATTGAATCAACCGGAATAATACAAGTTCTCGTCAATTTCGCTTGTTGTATTGTAATCGATCGCAGTGGCCTAGCAAAGGAGGTACACTGGGGCGTCCCCCTTAAATGACAGAACTATTTTGCACTAATATTTAAGTGCTTTTAACACTAATTTTCATTCACCGTATGTCAGAAATAGGCAATGTTAGAATATATTTTCGTACATTAAATGTGTCTCACATATTGAAACCAAAGTTTTAGTACATTTTATGTAGAGTTACTACATTTAGAAACTTGACAACATGCTAAATCTTGATTTAAATATGAATGCAGAGTATCATTAAAGAATATTTATCCACCAGGAAGAAACAAAGAAACAGAGACAGAGAGTGTTTGTGTTTGTTTTCAGATTCGAACTACATACGCATGCCATATTATCCAATTTGAAATGCCATTCCCAGCTAACCGAATGGTTTGGAATTTTGTGCCGATCAACAGAAAAAAAAACCAACGATATCTTGAAATGAAACATAAATTAACAGTTTTTCTTTGCAAATTTCTTTCAAATGCAAATTGATTTTAACGTATTATATCGGCATTAGTCTCCTGAAACTGAGTAAAGCCCGAAAATACTCAATCTGTATGGACGGCAGCAGGACTCAAACCTATATGCCTCCGCAGTGTCGAACTCGCGTACCTACCCAATGCTGATCCAAGGTCCGCGACGATACTACCTGGGTAGTTCTTAGCGTCCCCGTGTAAGCGTAATTGAAAACGGAAATATATAGCCTTTTGCCTATTAGTTTTACTTAAATCTTAGTTACTACAAAACAGACAGAGATGAGCCATACATCGTTGGGTTCCTCATGGCCTGAAACTTTGGGAACAACTATGAC
The DNA here is from genome assembly GCA_022664845.1 of Lepisma saccharinum. Classification (NCBI taxonomy): domain Eukaryota; kingdom Metazoa; phylum Arthropoda; class Insecta; order Zygentoma; family Lepismatidae; genus Lepisma; species Lepisma saccharinum. The sequence continues at coordinate 43,230 of JAGDQP010010663.1, forward strand.
TAAATATAAAACTGGTAGCTACTTTCCAATAGCTTAGCATTATCATAAACGTTCAAAAAATGACGGTATGGTATTTTCTTTTTGAACTTTCATTTGATTTATACGGTGGCGCTATGCTTTTTTAAACTATTATGTAGCGTGTTTGATAACTTTTTATTTTATTATGAAGTAATTATCTGCCTGCATTGCAACAGTGCGGTTGCATATACAGATTATCTTCTGAAAGGGATAGCTTATATTATTCCTTTTGATTCATTTTCCCTTATTCCTCGGCCACACCAGGCAAATTCTAGTATGGTCTCTTCAGTAAAGTAAGGGCCGATTCCTTAACATATCTATTTTTACCCTATTCCTTCCTGTTCCAAAGTTGTTTAAAACCCATTAATGAACAATTCACAATTCAAAATTCTAACCAAAATAGAATAGAAAGATTCTTCACGTTATAAATATTTTGCTTACGATCATCACCCATTATATAGAATGCCGGATTTAATACATTGCCGGTGATATGTGCAGTTAGTGACAAAAGCTCTTCCCTTTTCGTAAAAATTGATTTGCGAAATCTTTGCACAGGTAATTAAGTGGATGAACTGATTTGAGTAAAGTTTCCACTAACCTAAAGAGAGCATAACTTTCTGTAAATTACACGAAACAGAACATAAATAGGTTGAGCTATTTTAAAGTTGTTCAAAACGAAATATTGCCAAGGCTCAAGAACTGTTTTCGCTGACTGTACAGTACATGTATAATACAAAACCCGACTAAAGCGAAATGTCACTAAAATATGCTATTCAATAAACACTTGTCACGCTCATTGTTCAAAGGACTATTTGTAGAATATCAAAAGTTATATGGCACTACCATATAATTAAATAATGAGAAAATATAGACCCGGGTTCAACGTCGATCCTGACTGAAGTTTTCCCTGTTTTCCCTTGGTCACACCATGCAGATGCTTCACTAAGAACAGGACCCATTCCTTCGTACATCCTTTCTCCCCTTCTTTGACGGCCTTGGCCTGAGTTAGAAACTATAACAATAATCGACTAAGTCAGCGATAAAGAAAAAGTTTACCATTTGTCGCAATACACCTTAGGTGCGATATTCACAGTATACGCATAGATAAAACTGCAAAGAATTTTCCAGAACTGGAATGCTAAAACTAAATGTAACAAGAAAGTCAATTAAATCCTCTTACACCTATTAAAATCTTCTTACATCTGGAAACCACAACACATTCCAATCACCCGCGTTGTCTTATCACAGCTGATTCACTGTAGTCTTCCCATATGTAACGTCATAGAAACCTGCCCGGGATTGATTCGGGTGTGCCGCAGAAGTGAGTACCCCGTTCTCCTGGGTACGTTGGACGGTAAACACGGTCGAGCACGGGACTGAAAACCCTACTTCACTTCATGCAATATAGGTCGAGAAGGTATGGATCACTAATTCTACGTGCCCATGCACCATTTCTGGCAGGATCGCAACTCTTACCTCTTTTCACCCTTAACACGTTAAAGTGTTCTCAGTTAATTGCAAAAAAATATAACTATTGCATAATAATAATAATAATAATAATGCAGAATCACATGAGCAGAATGTTCATAACGATGCTTAAATGAGAAAAGTGCGTTAATTTTCAGTTTTCGTCGTGAATTATGTTAACAAAGGATAGTACCTTGAATACAGATCTTGACTCCTATCCTCCTATTCGTTTTCCAACAAAAATACCAAGGAATTGGACATTACAGCCTGTGTCCTTAAGGTGTTATATAGGTCGTACATTTACTTGAACTTATTTATAACTTCAGGGCATATTTGGATCAGGCCAGGACGAGGTAGTTGGGCTTCTAAGAATTGGACCTACACATTTTGGTAAAGGAGATCCTCATCACTCCGTTCTGTAGGCTCCGCCGGGACTGGAACCCCTGACCACGCGCACAGATCATTCCGGGTTATTAATTCTTCACAAATCTCCTCTCACATTATATCTGATAGTTCAGCATTGCAATGACACCATACTTGACAAAAACGATTAAATCGAGCAAATGTTGTTAAAATATTCTATTGTAGTAATTGATGATACCTAAAATGATAACGATCCTTTATTTGAGAGTAGTGCCTCATATTAAAATAATAATAAATATTGGAGACATAAAAGCGATATGACCTACATTAAAATAACAACACACCGAGCAGCTGTAACTCAGTTGGTAGAGTTTGCATTGCAATCGGAAGCTCCTGGGAACGATCCTAGTGGCTGTCCAAAGATCTTTGAGGTTTTAGTTTCACACCAGGCAAATACTGGGTTGATATAGCAAGGGACAAATGTCTTCAGATAATGTTTCCCAAACTAGCATAGATGTCCCTCCCTGGTATGACATCTGAACGAAAATTAAAATTACGATTACTAACTCCCACTGGGTATATAAATATCCCACTCCAGGATAAACGCTGTAACTTTGCATTTTGATGTGATTTTAAAACAGAATTTTCCGATGGAAAATGACACATTTTTTCAATTTTCACCCTTGCTGAACTACCTATCAGGGCAATATTTTGTACCTAAACATGATTGATATGATTGTGCAAATCTCAGCACGTTAACAAATATGTATAATATTTCAACAGTTTTTTTTTTTTTTTTTTTTTAAGAAAAGTTGGTCACTTCCGAGTGCCGGCCGTCATGAATGGTTTTCCTTTGGTTTCTCTCGGTCACACCAGGCAAATGCTAGGATTGTAAGCTTCAATAACACTACACTGGTAAAAATGGATTTTCCCAAAAGTGAACTAAATGCTTTCTTTCATTATAAGTACTTTTTTTTCATATTTCAGTCCCTGCTTCTCATTTTTTAACGGAAATGCGTAACAGTAAACATTTTTGCTTTCTTATTTTCAATATTTCATTTTCCTCAAGTTTGAGAAACGAATAGTCCGTTGTTTCCAGAAACATAAATATTATAATGTATACATCAGGAATGAAGCTTTAAAAATATTTCGTTGTTTACTTAACGATCAACAATGGAAAAAAATGAAAGCAGTTGCAAAAACAAAAACAATGGTGCTTACTATAAACAGAAATTAAACCCAAAAATAACTAGGTCGACATGAATGGCCAATGAGCAATGAGATTGTATTTTGAAAAGAGCTTCCGTGCCGAGAAATAAAACTTTCAAAAGGTAAGTGCTGCCCTACAGTTTTCAATGATTCACGGAATAACTCTCACCATAACGTATTTTTAAATTTTACTTTACGTCCTTTAAATAGCTACAACATAGAACAAGATAGGGTAAGAAAGGAAGTGGAAAGGAGTCGGCCCTGGCCTTATTATAGGTACCATCCCAGCATTTCCATCGGGTGACCGAGGGGAAACCAGGGAAAACCTCAGCCAGGATAGCCGGAACCGGGTTTCAACCCGCGTCCTCCCCATTCTTAAGCCAGTGCTCTACCACTGAGCCACGGCAGCTGGGTATAAATTATTTTGAAAAATAATATGCAAGAAAAGTTATAAAATGCTTTTACACCCCTCTATTTTCCATTTATCGCTTCCTGATACCATCATGTTTCGAAGTACTGGCATGAAGCATAAAGAATAAAGATACGACTGGATATAGAAAGGTTTCATAATGACAGTATGAAAAATTCGTATATGGGTCCCGCAATGATAAAAAGTAAAGGGGATTCACATTGACTATTGCATGAATAGGGAGGGGGAAAATTGGATTTTCTAAAATCTAAATAAATGGCGATAATAACGATAAAATATAAGTCTAATATACGTTTTTACAAATAATTATACATAACAATCAATAGTGGATGCCACAAACATACAGCATGTGAAGGATTCCACAATGGTAGACAGATGTGTATATATATATATATATATATCGTAATAATAATAATAAATATTACTATACTTATAATAATAAATGATGATGATTATTATTATTTGAATGAGTGTGTACATTAATTTTTGACAAAATACAGTAATTTTGACCAATTTTGAGAACCAATGCCCTGGACCTAGAGAATTACAGTGAGAGCGACATCGCAAACATAGATGGGGGAAATAAAATTAGTTTCTTTTAAATTGTTGCTGGTAAAATATGAGATAATGCTTTTCTTTACTAAATAAATAACAAGAATACAGTTGTCTAATATCAATAAGAAACTAAACGGGAAGCTGAAGGAACTTCTCAATAAATAAAATAAAATAATTAGTCTATTTAATTTCTACACCGAAAGTTCGTCTAGCTAAACAGAATTTCCTGTTTCGACTGTATTCATACGCTTTGGTATTTGGTAATATTTTACAATTTTAACACAATACCACCCTAATATTATACTACTATTACCCAGGAAATTAAAGAAAACAGGGGCTAGCATGGGGTTGTAATCAGGACCTCTCTATTCTTTTTTTTTTTTTACTTTAAAGTTACCTGTGGAAATATGCAGTCCCCATTACATTTTTGTTCCAATGCCAATTTGGTATATTTGCACACTTGGAATCGCATGAGGACGTAGCTTCTTTCTCAAAGAAGTTCAGAAGTTCATGTTTTAAATCTTTTTTCATAGTCCTCATGAGTGAAATGAACTGAACAACTACGCGCGTTGCTCACATTAATTTTATCGGCACGTTTGCACCTGGAAATCCACTCCCACTGTATAACTGGATCTCTTCAAAATCGATGATATATCGCACCAGACGTCTTTCGTCCATACTTGCAACATTGAGTAACAGCACGGTAACTACTATTCCTATTCATGTTTATTCATGCTATTCATTTAGAAGGTACGTGTAATATTACTGGTGTATAGCGAAACACTTCGCGGAATTCACCTGCCATGCACAAATCATGTTTCCCGCGTTCTCTACCTGCCGCGTGACGTCACGTCGCGTAGGAATTCTGGGAAAATATCTCGCGCGCATGCAGTAAATGGCCTACCTGTAGTGATTGATATACATTGCTAATGGATTTTTGTTCAAACCACACGATTTTGAATCTATCCGCTAGGTAGCTCTGCCATAGACGTCATATTCTACTATGAGGTCTATGGAAGAGCTACCTAGTGGATGGCTTCAAAATTGCGTGCTCTGAACAAAAACCCATTAGTTTTAGCGCAGCCTGATATGAAAGAACAATGTGATTCATAATGAATAGGTGAAAATAAATAAATGTGAGGAGGTTCGCCTCCTAACCGGAAAACACAAGGTGTAGACACTCTGATGGCTGGACTACCTAATACCACGAGAATGTATATATTTGTTTAAAAAAGGACACAAGAGTGTCCTTATTAACCATTAATTACACTAATAATTTGCTTAATCTTTTCTGGATACTAATAGTTCATAAACTAGTAATGTTCAAGGAAATAAGCTCAAGAAGATACTTTGACTAGTAAGAAAATATACCCCTAGTAGCACAATCATCGGGCCAACAATGGGCCATCGTTGGGCCAACCATGTATGGTTGGCCCATCGTAGGCCCAACGTTGGCCCGATGACCTGTGCTACTAGTGACGGGTGTAGAATGCTGTGCCTTCTCCCTCTACGCATATAGCCCAAATGTATAAAGCAAAACTCCCGACTTCTGTGTGTTCAAATGTACAATATGTACTTTTGTAAATTGTAACGAACCGTAACGAAGCGGAAATTACTGTAAAAAAAAGCCTTCTATAGTATACACAAGGATTATAAAGCTGGCGAAATCCTATCTCGTGTTCTCAATACCTAAATATAGCTTATCCTACTATATGCTCATTGAGTACAAGGGTGTTTACTAAGTAAACACATGTTTTTAAATATATTTATGTACTAATTAAGAAAAAGTACTGGTGAATGTGAGTTCATTGGCAAAAGTCGTCTAAGCTACAGCTGACATATTTCTTGTAAAATGATTATACTTTTATATAATATCAAAAATGTACTTAAATAATTATCGTGTGAGAATAATATATAATGTAATCATATCACGTTTGTATTCTATGAACACGGACATAAAGTCATTTTGGAGGTATTTTATATGATAAATCACACAACACAATCGTCACATGTAATTTACAAATATTGTAATGCGTACTTCTTGGTAGCTCGATGAGCTTCTGAGAACCCCTTGTAGTGGCGTGCTCGCAACACATTTTTTAAAGGAGGGATTCGTCAAAATATCAAAGCGACAGAACGGAGCATAGGGATCACATTTTCTCTTCTATTGCGCAAAATTGCCATTCCACGGTGTTATTGTTTAGCATAATGTCTCCATTAGCTGTAATTCAAACCCCGAGTTTCAGTTGTGATGGAGGTGTAAGTAGTAGTTTTGGAATGTCTCTATTGATTTTTAAAAGTACAAATTTTTATGTTAGGGTGTTTGCTAGATGATTTAGGGCTGACACTACATTGGGAATCTGACAGAATCCCTGTTCAACCCTAACATTTATTGTTCTGTAACTACCGGTAATACATTGCATTTTTTACTATACTGATTTTTCGGGAGTTACTTATTATTTTTCGCCTAACCATGAACGATCCAACACGTACCAATGAACGGTCCAGAGAGGGGGCACGGGTGGCGCACCCTTTCCTCAAATATTTTTTTTATAGCAGTATTTGAAAAATTTGCCTCAGACAAAGCTTCGAGTTGTTTTGGGGTTACCGGATTAATATTCCATAATAAAACTTAACAATAAGCAGGGAAATATCGAAAAGATTCCTGGGACCTGATTCGCGAACAGACCTTAGACAGAGTGCGAGCGTCGAACTTCAGTCGTTAACGACGCTTTGATTTGTATTCCTGACCGTTCGTTAACGTTTTTGGCGATAGCTTGCGAGCGTCTAATGTCTTTGTTTTGAGCGTGAGGTAGGAAGCGAGAGAGTTTTATTATTTGTTAACGAGAAAAATGACCACAGAGTACTAACATATGCTTGGAGATCTTGCATAAACACTGGATAAAAATATAATAAAATGCCCTTTAAGAAGACGAGGGATGAAGGAAATACAAGGGCCGTAAGTAACTGTTAATTAACTATAACATTATTTTTAATTTTCTGGATACTACTTGTTATAATATGACAGGAGACCTGCTTAAAATACACTTTCACTAATGGGCCTCTCTTTAGCATGTATCGACCATCTTTTTGAAACAAGGCCGTTAGCTAGAATTACGATTTTCTCAGTTTGGCAATTGCCACTAACCTCTGTCGTAATTATCTATATTTGTTAATTACATGCGAATATTGTGTTGTGAGATTTCTAAAAAAAAGGTGCTGGAGACGAGCCCACTTCATTTGGAACTTTAGGATGAAAGACGTTAATATAACTTCACACGTGTCCCAAAATGAATTTATGTCCTTGTTCATAGATTAGAAACGTGATATGATTACATCATCTTTTATGCTCACATGATAATTGTTTACGTACATATTTCATATTATATATACCGATACTCATTTTACAACAAACTATTATGTCAGCTGTAGATTATATAAGTTTTACCAATAAACGCACATTCACCAGTACATTTTCTTAAGTAGTACATAAATATATTTAAAAAACGTGTTTAATTATTAAAGTACCCTTGTACTCTGTGAGCATATAGTAGGCTATATTTGGGTATCGAGAACACACGATGGATGTCGCCAGTTTTATAATCATTGTGTATACTATAGAAGACTTCTTTACAATAATAGTGTAAATTTAATTTCTGCTTCGTTAAGGTTCGTTACACTTTACAAAAGTATATTTGAACACACAGAAGTCGGGAGGTTTGCTTTATTCATTTGGACTATATGCGTAGAGTTGACAGTATTCTGCATCCGTCACTTGTGGAAGTATCTTCTTGCGTTTAGTGTAATTAGTGTAATTAATGGTTAATTATAACCCTTGGGTCCCCTTTCTTTAAAAGAAAATAAATACATTTTCAAGGTTTTAGGTAGTCGAGCCATCAGTACGTCTCCACCTTGTTAGTTTTCCAGTTTTTTGGCGAACCTGTTCATATTTATTTATTTTTGCCTACTTATCATGAATCACATGAGTTCGTTCATATCAAAACACAGTTTTGCATTTCTACCATAGATCTCATAATAAGCTTATTATGAGATCTATGTTTCTACATACATTTGCATTATCAGACACATTTTTACACACACACACACAGCGACAGCCAATAAAATAATTGTTACGAAAAGCCATTAATTCATTAAATAGTGGGAGGAGGGTCTACGTTTTTGAATTGTTCGATTCAAGCGGCCCACCATGCTAACTGAGCTTTTTCAAACGTTTTTCCTCAACAACCCGTTTCCTTTGCCTCTCTATCTCAGCCCGAGCTCTATATCCCTAAAAACCATAAATAAAATTCAGCTCTGCCTTTAACACACACCATCTGCTTGTTCTGAAAGCGGTTGGATTTAAATAGACTTTTGTTTTTCCGATCTGTCACTCATATTACTATTGCATTAGCCGAAACATTATATATATATATATATATATATATTTGGTAAAATTTAAAATTTGGAATAGTAGAAAATTACAGCAGAAATGTATTCATTCCAACATGTGTAGAAGTTCACAATTCGCCCTAAGCTGTTAAAATCCACACTTATGCCCCTCCCGGGACCTTCGAGCTCATAGACTACCGCCGCAGACCGCTCCCCACCCGGCCGGCATAAAAGTTTCTAGTAATGCAGGTGTGAAATAAGGATGAAAGAGCGGAAAGGCCAAGGGCCTATTTAGATGCATCCGCGTTCAGGTCAAGCACATGGTGTGATTGTTGAAGGGAGAGCGGAACACTTTTGGTTAAAGGTAATATACACCGTTTATAATAAAATATATTGTCTAACTTGACTTATTCTAAGCCGTCTTCGCTCACTAGACATACTGATTATTGTATCAAAATACTTGTCCTTCAGAACACGAAGTAACGATATTAGTCCGTCTGCCGTCGTATGTAACTGGTGAATTCAAAAACATCTTAATTTTATTTATGGTCTTCCATCTAAGGCTCGGGCCGAAACAGGGTGGCATAATTTTATTTATCGTCTTCCATCTAAGTCTCGGACCGAAACAGGGAGGAAAAAGAAGCGGGAAGGTGAGGGAAAATCTCAATCAGGACAGTCAGCCGCTGGAACTGAGCAACTCGAAAAAGTATTTAACGAATTAATCACATCGCTTTTCGTAACAATTTTTTGATTATTGGCTGTCGCTGTGTATGTTTATAATTCTATGTCTGTGATAATTATTTACATGGAAATGCCCCATATGGAGCTTACATATGACACAATAACTGGCGTAGATAAAGTAAATTATAGCCGGAAAATACAACCTAAGGAATTACTTTTCTCCAATGCTTTCAGACTTACAACCACTGCCCGTGCAAATCAGAACTGATTCCACCAGCCCCCCCCCACCCCCCGTGAGGGTGTCACCCACTAAATTCTCGACAACACCCATCTTTAAGATTTTAGTCGTCAAAAATCGATAGAAACCGTGCAAAACGCGACTTACACCTTCCCTATTTTGACTTTACAACCCCAAACTGAAAATCATTTCGGAATTCCAGTTTTTAAAAGTTTCGTCAATTCATGCCACAAGTTCTCTTCACCTTTCTTTCTGATTGAAGGTGTTCCAGCAATTAAATATGGATTGTTTTTCGAAATTCAATCATTTATTTTATTTTGTGCATCTGTAACTTTATAACTCGTTTGATTGTTATTTTGCTTTCGAGTTCTGATGTCATTGCCTTCAACTTTGATTTGGCTGATCGATTATTTAAGACGTTCGATCAATCGATAATTGAAGTCAGACCGGAATCTCGAAATCTGATTGGCTGAAAAGTTATAACCTCTACACAAGGCCTAATGATTGAAAATTTTAACCTAGCGAGCACCAGCGCCAAGACGTGATGTGTCAGGAATACAACTTTGCTAACATAGCGACCTCCTCCAACGCTAGAGACTCGTACGCGTGATCAAGCTAACGTCTATTCGGGAATTCCCCCTGGTCTATTTTTCAGATCTTATGCGCCCCTCCTCACAAAAGTCCTAGATCCGCCTCTGGCACCGATTGCCGCGGGTATGCGAACCACCAGTTGGGAACCGATGCTCTAAGTAGTTGTATTAAGTGCCAGACATTTTATAAAAAAACAATAAAACAATGGAATTAATGTGGCTTTTTGTTTCAAATAATCAGACTTACTTTTATAAGAGCACAACATTATAGAAGAAATACATTTAGTTTTCTACACGTTTACATTGAACGTATGAGTTGGTATTCAAATAGTGTTATACTCAATGTAGTAAGATTTGAATCGACAATAGGGGACATTGTGATTTCGGTGATTTGGAACCCTACGGCCGAGCATGCTGACTGAAAGTTTCCATGTTTTCCTTCAATTTCACCAGGTGAATGCCTGGATGGGAACTAAACAAAGGTTCTTTTTCCTATCCGTGCCCACGGAAGACAAAGGGTTGAGAGCTGAAGGGGGTCAGTTTTGGTGACCCGAACATAGGCGACCTGATAACCCAGTCTGGAAAATATAATTAACTCGAAAATAATCGAACTGTACGTGAAAACCAGCACATTCATCGGATTAAGATTTTTAACAGACAGTACAAGTTAGAAGCTATGAAAAAATACGCCACAAAGAAGAAGAAACAGTGGATTTTAGCCACACAACTTCTGTCGATCACTAGGATTATTATTAGTACTCCCCATTAACTACTAAAAAGTTACCACCAGGACCAGGTAAGTTTATTAGAATATTAATTTGCTAATTTAGATTTATTATAATAGTGAAATCTAAATTTACTTTGTCTACAAGTATTACTGTTTACTATTATTATTGCTATAACTATGTTCGTTGAATATAAATTGAGCAACTAACAAGACGTCGTAAATGAAATGGAATAACACGTTCGCAAAGCAGACGACCCCGTGCGCGCGAATTACTCTAACTGCCACGTGACATCACAGAGGCATCGACCAATGCCATTTCAGAACGCATTGCGTCTACATAGACTTTAGTTTTCCGATCTGTCAATCTTATTACAATTCCATTAGCCGAAATTTTATTTTATATTATGTAAAATTTACTTTATCTACACCACAAAATATAAAATCTACAGCAAAAGTGTACTCTTTCGAACATGTGTGAAAGTGTTGAAAAGCAAAATATAACAGTTTCGAGTAATGCAAGTGTGAAATAAGAGTGAAAGAGCAGAAAGCTATTTAGATGCATCCGCGTTCAGGACATGCACATGGCGTGAGTGTTGAAGGGAGAACTAAAATCGGATCACTTTTGATTAACGGTAATAAGCATCGTGTATAATGAAAAATATTGTCTAACTTATTCTTATCCGTTTTTGCTCGCTAGGCATAATGTCCGTCATTGTTGTATCAAAATACTTGTCCTTCATAACACGATGTAACTACATTAGTCAGTCTGCCGCTGTATGTAACTGGTGAAGTCAAAAACATTTACATTGAATATAAGGTCTTCATCTAAGGCTCGGGCCGAAACAGGGAGGAAAAGGAAGCGGGAAGGTGAGGGAAAACCTGTCAGACGGTCAGCCGATTTAACTAAACAATTCAAAAACGTATTTAACCATTTTTACACATAGTTTTCCTCAACAATTTTTGGATTATTTGCTGTCGTTGAGTATGTATAAAGATGTGTCTGTGATAATTATTTACACGGAAATGAGCGGTATAGAGCGTACGTATGACTCAATAGCAGGCGCAGATAAAGTAAATTTTAGGCGGACAATACATCCTAAGTAGTTACTTACTCCACTGCTTTTCAGACCTACAAACATCGCCCGTACAATTTAGAAGATTTAACAATTCTTGCCACAAGTTCTCTTCAACTTTCTTTCTGAAAAATGTACTTTTTTTCAGAAACTCAACAGCAAATCACAATGTGGTTGACCCGACACTAACCA